>BMAV01008910.1:0-68543 GCA_019973955.1 Trichonephila inaurata madagascariensis
GGTTTTTTTCGAAAAAGGGGTTTCAGAATTTTTTCAAGGGGGAGGCCCCCCCGGGGCCACAATTCAAAAGGGGGGCTGAACATATTAAAAGTTGAAACAAAAAAAATTTTAAAACAATTGTTAATTTACTGAAAGAAACAAACAAAAAATTTCTGACATAATAAAAAAAAAAATGACATTTACATTTAATATTACACGAAAAATATCAGTTGCAAACTTGTGTTTGAAAATTTTAAAAAATTTAAGATAAAAACAGTTTTAATCCCGGCCCCCATGGGGTTCCCTTTTTATATAAAATTATATACAAAATTAACACTTATCTTGATAATTTTGTATGGTTTATAATTAATCCCTTAACTGCCAATTAAAGTTTTGAATTTGTTCCCAAAAACCCCAAAACCTTTTCCCAAATAGAACCGTATGTGTTTTTGGGGGCTGAAAGGCATAAAAAGCAAAAATCTGAATAAAAATTTTTCGCAAACATTTTTCTGGTCCATTTTTCCCTTCCCAAATTTGAATAATTTTAGGGATCCGTTCACAGAAAAGTTTACTTCGGAAAGACGTATATATACGTCCGGGGAAATAAACTTTTTTGACTGAAAGATACGTTTATATACTCTGGTGGGTTAAAATCATATTAAGAGGTTAAAATCATATTGTAGTTTTAGCATCGAAGAGTATAGTATTATAGAGTTCAATACATTGTTTATTGCATGGGGGATGCGATGAAAATTATAATTAAATATTGAAACTTTTTGAAGCACTGGTTTAATTGGTTATATTTTTAAAGTTATAGATTCCGGGAACTTTTGAATCCAACTATGTACAATATCCAAAAAAATTTTATTTGTACAGATAGGAAGGTTCGATGCTTATTTGGTACAATTGAAGGAACATAGATATTCTAGATTAGCATATTCAACAGAAGATAATTAAATTGGATTCAATAAGACGACAGAAAAAGAGCTAGAATCGATGTATTCTCCACATTTCTGATTTACAGCACTCATTGTTAACAATTATTTGTTACAAAGGAGGAGTCAAGAAAAAAAAAAAAACTGTTGTAAATGATAAAATAGTGGCACTTTTTTTTTCTCTTGGTTTCTTTAAATAAAAATATAGAAATAGAGTAAAAACTTTATTTAACTGATGATACATTAAGTTTCATATGATTTCAAGACGTAACATTTAAGTCGATTGACTAAATTTGGAACCCTGATATTGAAAATCATTTAAATGAAAAAAAAATTAAATTTAGTTTCAGTTGAATTAGAATATAGATATAAAACTCTTTTAAAGGAATATTATTAGAGAAAATTTATTTAAAATTCAATTTTTGGACAAAGCATAACGAAAAATGGACACATGGTTCAAACACTCTATTTTTTGAGAAAATACTTCTATAAATAATAATTAATAGCTTTTTAGTTAACAGAGACTTCTACAAAGACTTAACTAGAAGTTTTTAAAAATTAACATTACTTTTAGAATTATAATTAGTTGAAATAATAGCCTGTGTTTTTGATAAAATTTCTCTGTTAGTGATGCCACCTGATCACGACTGTGTCACGAATTTCATCATGACAAGGGGCTAGATGTACGCCTATCCTTAGCGAGCTTTGATCACTATGCAGGTGCCAGTACGATTTGGCTCGGCTCCATTCTAATTTCGAGGGAAAACACCCTGGGGGTTGTCAGAGGCATTCCACTTCTCTTTCCGTCAAGCTTATGATAGGACTAGTGGCTCGACGGCTATTTGGTATGTCCCATGCCGCACAAAGGGACTATACATTTACAAACACACCCCTGCCTTCGGGATTCAAACCCTAGGCCTTACGGCGCAGTAGTCAGCGTCACTAACGAATATATCCGATGGGGAAGGAAATTCTATGTTACAAAAATTCTAGTTCAAGTTCTGTATAGAAGTCTCAGCTACATGTAGAAAATATATTATATATATTATGGAAGTTTTTTTTTCCCCATAAAAGGAGAATTATTCAAATGTATGTTCCTTTTTTCATTTTTTTCCAAAAAGCTGCACTTATTTATTATTTTTGCAATAATATTCTTAAAAAAAATTATATGTATATATTCTAATTCGAAAGACAATAAATATCAAAACAAAATTATTCATTTTCCCGGTTTTCAAAATCAAGGTTCCAAATGGAGTCGGCAGTTTGAAGTTTGGTAAATGGAAAAAGGATGAGTTGTTTGATTGATTGATAATTAACGTCGCACTGTTTAGCTACACGAGGGCTTTGGGCGGCGGACCATGTAATTTTGAACCATGGTCAAGTGATGTGGACGACACTTGAGCTAGCATCCCCTCTCCTAACTACCACACCACACCAACGGGAGGACGTTTCAGCTCTCGACAGATTTAACGTGCATCGCGGAACTACACGGTGGGTCTTTAGTGGTAGTGGGATCGAACTCGTGACAAGGCAAGCCACGGTCCGATACCTTTACCACTCGGCTACCGCGGCCAGGAGAAACGTATGAGAGCTGGGCTTTTTTTAACACGCTTCTATAACCTTCATGTGTATGTAACGGAATCTTTGAACTCGATTTTTACCCATTTTAAAAAGTCATATTAATTCGAAATTTTTCTCACATATCAAGGACCGATGACAATACTATTAATTTCACAATTTAGTTCATGATCAGCAAATTAAACTATTTCTAGATTTGGATGTGAAAAAAATGTGTTCTAACTGCTAAAATCAAACATAAGATCTATTTTTCTAAATTCTCTTATCGGATTCGTAGAATGAAACACCACACACATTCATTGCTTCATTTCACCAAAACAGCTGAGAATTATTTCAGAGGTCACCGGATTAAATACACTAATGGACAAAAAAAGTAGCGAACCAAGAAATAATTGCGGGATCGTAACGAAACTTGGCATGAAGGTACATGTCGGGGAGATATGCGAATTATTAGAAATGCAGCGTGATTGCGCTTTACGTATAGTCGTAGAGAGCATTTAACGTCATTCTGTGTGGAGTATAAAACAGCTAAACAAAGCTTGTTTGAGTGTGTGCTGAATCATTTACAATGCAAGAGCTGAGGTTGATATGCTATACGTCGTTTTCAAAGACAATATGAGTAGCGGTCGCAAATTGAGAGGAGGATAATAGTCGGCGTGATGGAAGTTGGGTGGTCAGCTAAGCGAGTAGATCGTCAATTAGGCTGTTCTGTGTTGTGAGGAGATGTGGGACCAGTGGATCCGAGAAATGTCATTTACACGATGACCAGGCTCAAGCGCCCTCGACAGACCAGTTGTCGAAAAGACCGCCACATCGTAAGAAATACACGCGTACAGCCAACTGCTTCATCGACCGTCATCCAGGCACATGGTAGAACCTTCCATAAGGGCCCCTGTGTCTTCTCGAACCACACGAAGGTGCCTGACTGAAGGACATTGGCGATCACGGAGCACCCATTACGTGTGCTGTCCTTGACGCCACCCATCGACGCCTCAGTTTAGAGTGGTACGTCGCACGATGAAACTAGACTTCAGGGGAATTGCATGATGTCATCTTTAGCAACGAATCCAGATTCAATCTCAGCAGTGATGACAAGTGTGTTCGTGTGTGGAGACCCCGTGGTAAACGCCTCAATCTTGTCTTCGCTTTACAGTAACACACAGCACCCACAGCTGGTGTGATGGTATGGGGTTTCATTGCCTCAATACACGGTCACCCCTAGTACTGATCCATGGCACCATGACAGCTCAAGGGTATGTCCATGACATCCTTAAACCACATGTGTTGCCACTCATGCAACGGCTCCCTGGAGCCATTTTTCAACAATACAATGCTCAGAGCTACACGGCAAGGGTGTCACAAGACTGTCTCGGTACTGTTACTATCTTTCTTTTGCCTGTCCTATCCCCAGAATTTTCTCCAATCGAGCATATCTGGAATTATTTGGGACGGCGAGTTGGACATCCTACGAGTTGGAACGATTTAGAGGCAAAGTTACAGCAAATATGGAACGAAATGTCTCAAGACATCATACAGAACTGATATGCCTAAATGCCCAATCGTATCGCATCGTGCATTCGCACTAGAGGGGGTTCAACAATGTATTGAATTCTCCATTCTCTTGCCTTTTTCTTTGGTTTTCTAATCATTTACTTATGTCAAAGTAGTCATTACGCATGTAAAATTTCTTTTCCTTTTGACGACACCTTCTAGGTGTGCTAATTTTTTTGTCAATGAGTGTATATTCCTTGACGGGCCTTAGCTTGTAGGCGAATTCTAATTATATATTTTTGGATACCACCTCTTTGGGTATGGCATAACCTGTGCGGGAATCAATGTTACAGTTCTAGATGCATTAGCACGATTTAAAATCTTTCTTATGCAATGACACATTTTGTATTTATGATGAAGAAATCTGATATTTAAGTACTTAATGGATATAGTACAGCAGTTTTTAGGATGAAGAAAGTTTCTTTGCGATGATGATGAGAAATAATCGAAGGATGAAGAGTTTAATAGCATGTATGAGGCCTCTACTGAAATCGATTCAGACAATTTAACTGACCACATCATATTCAATGTCTAAAAAATGTAATCGTTAGCCTATGACAGTATATTTTGGGTTGTTAAACGTTGCGACACTAAATGCGCAAATTATTTTGTTAAGTACTGAGAAACCATCAACTAAGCATCGTACCAGATGATAATTTCTAAAGTGTTTGGATTTACAGAGGCATGTAAAGAATGTGGAAACCAGGAATCAATTCATCATCAAAATTTTAAAAAAAATTAAGATCGAGTGAAAACATCGCAATCACTCGCGACGAATACTTAAATCGTGTGTAAACAAATTGTGACGAGCTCACGCGTTTTTTCATTAACATGTCCTTTTGGGTTGTTTGGGGCCAGAATGAACGGCAATTCTTTTCCAACCAACTCGAGAAGTAAAACTTGAAGGAAATATGCAAACTAGGAAGCTTTTCAATAACAGACATTTAGAGTAAGCAGGGTGGCACTTGGGGAGTATTATGTTAGTTCGTGTGGCAAGTGTGAAGAGTCTTTCAAGAAGTTAAGTGACAGTCAAGAGAAGTTACCAGTTACCGAAAGCCCTTAGTCAATGTGCATACCATTGCACACCAGTGAACCGCAACTTCAGCTAGGATTAGATACATCGTTGTTTCGTCGGATATTAAGGTAGGAGTTACCATTTAAATATTCGGATATGTGTTTATATTGAAATTGAGCTTAGGCAAGTTAGTTATTGATAGTGATCCTGGTTACGTTATTTCGGTATTATATATTTTGAGTTTATCCACCGTAGATTCTCTCACATATCATATCATTATCTAATATGTTATTGGGGTTTAAGTTAAGATCTTAATAAAGTAATATTAAGATTATGGCAGCTTATAGTTCTTCATGTATTCCTACACCTCTAGCTCACGCTGATAATCTAGGAGAAGGACACCTGAGGGGGCGCCCTTACAAAATGTACTGAATGCCCTATTCAAAATAACAGAAAAACTAACTGTACGTGTGAAAAGTGTAATAAACATATTGTATTTCATAACTTTCATCCTTTTTCTTTTTTTTTATGCAAATTTTAAGGTTAAAACAGAATGTAAACACCAGGGGCATAGCTATATCAGCCGTATTAATGATACGGGGTTTTCAAGCTACAGGGGCCCCAACATGTGTAACTACAGTCCCACTAACAAGGTTCCCATATCTAAAAAGGGCCCCAAAGGAATTTTGATACAGGGTCCCCTCACAGCTTGCTACTCCAGTGGTAAACACCCTTGGGTCGGAGATACCCAGCGCGTGAAATTCCATCTGTTTAGAATGCTGGGTTACTATTTAAGGAATTAATTCCGTTTATAGAATTATAGAAAAAAATGCTTAATGTACCTAGTTACCTCCATTAATAACAGAAAAAAAAAAATGAAAAATCGCTTTTTTTTTTTTGCTACAAGAAGGTCGTTAGGGTCAATGTTCGCTTTATTCCTTTTGGTGGAATACATTCTTTCCCAAGCTCGAACTTAATCCCTTACACATTAACTTAGTCCCAATTCTCGCCACAGAAGGAAGCAATGGGGAAAACGGAGGAGAAAAGGGAAAATAAAAAAAAAAAATGGAGAGGAAAAGGGAAGAAAGAAAGAGTACCACTTACTTATTCTCTTTCACCTTTCAGCGTTACGCTTACAGAAGAACAAAGACGAAAAGGAAGAAATTACAAAAAAGAAAAAAAAGAAAAGGGAGAAAAAATATAGAAAAAAAGGTTTAAAAAAAATCTCAAGTCTCTGGTAAACGAGTTTCACAGAAGAAAACCTAAACAAACTAAGAAAAAAAAACGAGGTTAAAATAAAGAAAGCCACGTAAAAGGGCTTTAAGTTAAGATGTCTCCCCAACAGGGGAACAAATTGTCCACGGTTCAAGATAAAATTTTGCCGGGTTAATCTCCAGAAATGGTCTTAGGCCTATTTAGCCAGATTGAATGCTTTCAGTCACTGAGTCAGGAACAAATGCTCTGCTCACTGAATGCCGCCGTAACATTGGCAGATCATATCTTCAGTGTTTTCAGCGGTGATTCAACTGACAATCTGTATAGTTTGTGGACTCACGTAGACTAGATGGCTTTGTTAGAAGACAATGTTGTAAGAAATAAAAGTGAAATAATTTCAAAGATTGTAAATTCAATTAATGCAGTCAATGGCGTTTTTATTCTTCTATGAAGAATACTGATCTTCAATTTTTTTCTGCATGTCAATATGATTGTATAACTGTTTGTTTGTTTTCACAGTAAAACTTAAAAGATTGATCACAGCTCCAATAGACAAATCTAAGTTATACTTGAATATAAAATATACTACAGAGTATCTAGGCTTAAAGTATACAAAAGTTATGGCATATTATTACGGAACTACCCATCAGAATGTAATAAACTGTGTATCGGTGGATTGGAAACCCCTCCGAGATTTTTGGGTCTAGTCCGATTGGCCTCATGTGCACGTATTATTCGGCAAACGCAGATGATATACTTGTTTGACTGACTCCATTAGAAAAGATGTGGATGGCACAGCAAAAGGTGCAGTGCGTTCTTTGGTAAACGGAATTGAAATCAGTTAAGCGCGTGCAGCAACGTGTTCGAACAGAATGGAATGTCGATCATCTGACATCAAAATCTATCCACCAATGAGAAAGAATTTTAAAGGAGACGTGAACTTTGGTACCTCAAACTGAAAAGTGACCTTAAATTTTCGTGATAGAAGACACGGTTGATCGTGTGCATGATTCATTTCGAAGGAGTGTTGATAAGTCTATTAGGCAAGCCAGTAACGACATTCCATTTTTTTTCGAACACGTCGCTGTACACGCGTGAGTAATTTATATTCCATTCAACAAACAACGCCCTGCATCTTTTAATTTGGCGTCCACATCTTTACTAAGGAAGTCAGTGTAAAAAGTTTATCGTCTGCGATTGCCGAATAATGCGCACGTGCGGCCGATCGGACTACACCCAAAAAATCTCGGAGAGTTTTTCAATCCATGGATTAACAGTTTATTACATTCGGATGGGTGTTCCGTTCATTAGTAATTACTTTTGGACACTTTTAGCTCGGACACTCTGTATATATGTATGAATAAAAAACCTTTTATATTTAAGGTTATTAGTGCATGGTTAAAACTTATATATATATATATATATATATATATATATATATACCGTAAAATCCGGTGTATAACGCGCACTGTTACCACGCAAAATAAGATCGAAAAATTAAGGGTATACGTTAACGCAAGGTATAAAAAGGAGATGATATTAATAATAACAAACATAAAAAAGATATGTGTAAAAAAAAGACTTTTACGTAAATAGAAATACTTTTTTTTAAAGAGAATTGACATTCTTCATGAACTTAAAGGCTGTAGTTCTAGAAATATACTCTTTTTTCTAAAGCGAGATAATACCTCGAATAAACGACTTCAAAACAACACTGGGTACGTGCATTTCAGATTTCTTCGTATGAAAAGGGGTGAGCGCTTATAAGGCGAATATACCTAAAAATTATAAGTTACAGAGCTGGAAAGTATAGGTGCGCTTTATACGGCGGTACTGCGTTACACACGAATTTTACGGTAAGTAAATTTGATGAGATATGGTTCACTGTGTAAATATATAACAAATGAAAATGGTTTCTTTAAACTCTATGCTATTCCTCATATCAAATATTTTTCTTTTTTTTTTTATCTGTTTCATATTGTGTTCTAGTAAGCCATTTTTTTCGTTAGCTCAAATTATTATTTAAGAGCAAATTAATTTTTTTGAAGTAATATTTTTCTATCATTTTGTATTTTCAAAACTCTCAGTTTAATGCTGAAAGGGAGCTACAAAATAAGTCATAATGACTTCATATTTTGACATCATGACATCTCAAACATTTTGACATCATGACATCATTTCTAAACATTTTGCCAATATGCCATGTAGCATTATTTTATACTCCAAAAGCCTTAAAGCTCAAAAATTTCAACTTAAATCCTTTTTTATATATTTGTTGGTTGAAATTATCTAAATTTTCTTGATGACAACTATACCTCCTATCGTTTCTGCATAAACAAACTACTAAAGTCTTTTAGATAATGAATGTACAGAGCACACACACAATTTTATAAAAAAATTCGTTAAAACACTCTGAGAGTGTAAGTAACAAAAATTACACAAGGGAAATCAACATCAAAATGGTAACCATAGTAACAAATGCAAGTAGTCTGTCCAAAAGAAAATGATTTTCTAACACAAGTGATTGTATGACGTGATACAGGATATAGCATATCTAAGCAATATGCAAACACTTCGCTATGCTTAATATGCAGAACTTTAAACGTGAATAATTACGCACATAATTTAAAAATACTCTACGAGATCCTTTTAATTTGGTTTTATCAAATGAGTATTTTCTTTAAATTTTGATCGCCTTTAACACACACACACGCATTAGAAAAACAAGGTAAATAGGATGCATGCGAAATAAAATCTAGTAGCATGATATAATGTAAATCCGCATTGTTGTGTATAATGTACATAAAATGTGAGGCCCTAACAACCTTAGGTGGGGGATGAGAGCATATCAAAAAGGTGAAAATAAAAGATTATTTTGAAAAAATTAGGGAAAAAAACAAAATACATTCTGACCTAATAAAAGAATAAACACATTTACTCTGATATAATACATTATATATATATATATATATATATATATATATATATATATATATATATGTATCAGTAGTGCACAATGCATTTGACAATTAATTTAACAACACTAAGTTAAGAACAAGTTTCATAATTACCAGTGACTTTCCATTGGCATGCAATATATAATATTGTATACAAAATTTAGTACTTATTGATAATTTTTAGTTCATAGTTAAAGCCGTCTTATAACTTAAGCGTGTCAAAGTATGTTATAGAACTCAATGTACTGTTATTGTTTGAAAGGGGGGGGTTGCTATGAAAATTATGATTGAAAATTGGGTCCCAAATATGAAAGTTTGAGAAGCACCGATGTGCCTGAATAGAATTTATACATATAACTACAAATGTTTCCTTACTTTTGAACATACTTTTCCTTTTTGAGTCAATTATTATTGAAAGACATTTGCTTAATCAAATGCAATAAATCAACTTTTATCTTTATTGTTGCTTTAAATTTGTAAAATATTTACTTCAAATGTTTCTGTACTATTATTGACTTATTGTTTAGTTATTTCAAAGTGATCTTTTAATATTCAATTTTTCAGCATGATATTATTAATCTACAAATTCTCAGTAACATTTTTTTTTTTTGGTAATTTTCATGGGAATCATTTTCTTCTTCAAAAGCACAACAGCCCGTTATAGGCCTTGGCTGCCTCAACCACACCCTCCTTCCTATGTCTCTATTAGTGGCGACTCCTCACCAATTTTTAATTTTCAAAGTATTTAAATTTTTTCTCGATGTCGTCCAACCATCTAGTTGGTGGTCTGCTTTTAGCTCAGATTTTCTCTGGTTTTTTTAAATGTCAATGTGATTTTATTTTGATCTTTTCTCCATATAAAGCCAAGTCATCTTCTCACAAAGTTTTATTTTTAATCAAAACATATAGGATAGTTTTAATTTGAAAACTACATAAAACTTACTAATGCAGTGGTGAAAACAATAAAGAGAGAGAGAGGGAGGAACGGTTTTCTTTTTCTCTCAAAAACGGAACAAAATAATTAACGCCTGTATACAAATAAGGTATTAATTGATAGCTAAGCTCTTCGTAACATCTTGCCACGCAGTAACCTGAGACGACATAAAGTTGTGGCGCTATGATCTCGTTTGTATATTGGTACCTCAATTGCTCGCTGAAGCTTGTAGTTAAGAATGTCATTTTGAAACATCGTAGCTTAGCCCAACCCTTGTCTTTGAATTTTTGCTTACCCATCATTAATGTGGCCAATCGTTATCATCTAAAAGATGCCACAATTAGCGGATAGTTAAAAAACTCGAGGATGGCCAATCGTAGACTCTTTACTCTAGGGACTTCAGGGTTTCGAAAAATGTGGTGTCTACTCTGTGGAAACAGTTCACAGGGACAGGAAAAGTAGTCCACTGACCTGGTCAAGACCAAGAAATGGCAACAACGTCGTTTCAAGACCGTTATTTAAAACTTAGCCGAAAAGGATAGGTCCGCGAAAGCGACACAAATGCCTTGCAACCTGAATAATGCAACAGGAACATCCATTTCATGGATAACAGTCGCCCACTAACTTAATGTAAGTGGCCTGTAAGCCAGGCGTACTGTAGTTTTCATCCCTTTGACTATGAAACACAAAAAGGACCGAGTAGTATGTTGCCGCGATAACACCTGTCTTGGACAGAGGATGATTGGGCAGTGCCGGTTTATCAATTGTGCGCTTAGGGCGGACGCCCATGGGAACGGGGGTCCCGAATAAGTTGGACTTACCAGATTTTCTGTATATAAAGTTCGATCCGCCTGTGGCAAGGGGACCCGTAGATCTTCTGCGTCCAGGTCCCAAAATGAACTTAAGTTGTCACTGAATTGGGCTCTAGTTACCTTCAGATGATGAGTTGCAATTTGAATGATGATGTGTTTTATAGCCCCATGAATACAATAAAATAATAGCTTAACAGAAAATAAAGTCAAAATCTTAATCTTCAGATTATTTATCAATAATTTAAAAAGAATTAAAAAATATAAAGTAATTGAAAGATAATTCAAGAGAAATGAAATAATGATTTACTCGAAATAAAGTAATGGTAAAATACCAGAAAAAGGGTAGAAATTTAATTCAATTTTCTGTCATTTCATTCTTTACGATTTTTTTAAAGGATAAATGTTCAAACAGGAAAAGTTGAATTGGCTTTTACATGTATTTATATTGCATATATTGTGATTTTTCGTTGAATTACATGCATAAAAACTTAATTTATAACATATTTTTATTAATATTTAGAACTGTATAAAATATCTCGGATTCAGTTACGAAATAAAAAGAACATAAATCATTTTTATTTTGTTTTCTTTGCAATGAAAAAGTGATTGTGATTCCAGCGTTTAATTAAAATTCCAATATCTCTTTTGATCTTATATATTTCAACCGAATAATGATATTCGATACTAGGACAAGACAACCTGGCAAACAAAAATGCTGCTTGCTGGGGTAAGAATAAGATATAGGTTGATTTTATTTCATTTTTTTATGAATTTAAAATCTGGTGTTATTTACCCTGAATAACGAGCAAATGTGAAGAAATATTTCTCTCCATAAATTTCTAAGCATAATTAAAATAATAATTTATAACAATAATAACTTTTTACCGAATATCGTGAGACATTAAACATGAAATTTTAAAAAAGAATAAATAAATAACCAAATAATAAAAAAAAAATAAAAGAAACGCCAATTTTGTTTTTTAAAAAAACAACCTTTCTGCTTTTTTATACCTGTATTTAAAATTTAAAACAAGGACTACTGCAGAAATGTATGTGACGTTATATCACATATGAAATGATGTTGATGCTTAGAATATAAAATAAATATTGTATTGAATATATATTTGTTGTATTTATTTGTGTCCTATATTACAATTTTATCACGTAAGTAAGTTCCCTATCAAGAAGTACCACGCATAAAGTTTTTCCAAAAAAGATTAAATTGCTTAATGTAAGGAAATACTTATTATGCTTTAAAATCTTTTATTCTGAAAACTACGCTGATAAACACCGTTTTTGATCCATGAAACTTGCATTGTGTCTCTAGCGTTACTATTTATGTGGAATTCAAATCTGCAATCAGAATTTTTCTATCACCTACAGGTTTTGCGCACTTGCATTTTTAACTATTGATTTATTAAGATGTTTTAGAGATTTATTCAATTCCTACTATTAGTGCACTCACTTCCTATACATATATATATATATTATATATATATATATATATATATTATATAATATATATATATATATATATATATAATATAATTTTCAAAAATTTTTCAACCGTTAATAAAATACTTTCTATTCATCCATTCAAGTTCAAATACTTGATGTTAATACAGTTTTTCAAATATTAATTCGTTCATTAAATTAAAAAATGAACAAATAGTAACAAACAAACATAGTCAACACCCTATATAGAAATGAAAATCGTTTTCTATTTTGTCACTTAATATTGTGATTTTGTCATATGTATATACATATTTATATTAATTGTAACCATTTAATAAAAGTAACAGATAAAATTATTTTTTATATTACTTATTTAAAGATAAGTAATGTAAGTAAGGTAATATTTTCGGTGTTTTATTTAATGAATGGATCCACAAGACTTGCAAAAAATGTTTTTATCCAACAGACAATGAATGGACTGATGGATTCATGTGGAACCTCGTCACGATATAGCCATAACAATTTAGACAGTGAGGCTTTATAAACGAGATAGTTTTAAGAAGACATTCAATTTGTAAGCAAATAGTAAGAGGGAATTTTTTTATATCTGTGTTTAGTAAGTGAGATGATGTGCTAAAGAATTGCATTAATCATTCACATAACTTTTGTTGTGTGTGTGGATTGTGGACTTATTTAAAAAAACAATAACGATGGTTGAGTTCCCTGGTAAAAAAAGTTTACAAAATGCATTATGGCTGTAAAACAAGGAATCAAGAATCCAACTGAGTCCCTAAAATCTACTTTTCAGCATACATGTGAGAGCAGGAGATCTGACGGGTTGGATGTGTTCTAAGAAAATGATCTTTGTCATACTCATTATTTGCCTCAAAAGATTTTAAAAGCCGTTGCTTTATTAACCCTCTCAATGCGCATTCTCCGATTTCCACGGGCAACGTTGATGCAGCAAAATTTGCGCAACCTGCGATTTCCCCAGGTATACATTTTTCCGACTGTTTAGCTGTGCAACCCATGCTGCTTTTTCTTATAGTTCCATTTGTGTTTTGATGCTCATATTTATGCTCATTTTATGATCATATGCTCATGTCTCCAGTGGATTACATCACATGTGGGTGTGCCTGGGAACGCAGCTGCTGATGAGCTGGCTGGTAGGGGTTGTGATCTCTCTAACCCCAGCTCCACTGCTTTAACTCCATTCGGAAATTCATTCCTTCCAAAGAAATAAAATGAATTTGACTTGGCGAAATCCTCCTGCTCACCACTTGTACGCAGCTAAGAGTCCTAAACCTATCTATACAGTGCAGGAGTTTCAGGGCTCATCAGACGGCCTTGGAGCGCTTTAGAAGCGGTCACCTGTGTAATATGACTTTTGTGCAGGGGGTAAAGTCTTTCTTTACCTGTCCCTGATTCTCCTGCTCATCTTCTGGACTGCTGGGGCATTTCCCTGCGACAGTTGTATGAACTGCAAGACCTGGTGTGTGACACTATTACGCGGAATGGTCAAATGGACTTGGTGTAGGCTTTCCTGCTCCAAGGGGATTGAAAATAACACAACATGCTCATATTTTGATGATCTAGTTCTACATTTTAAAATTATAACTGTTTTGGAATTTTTTTTTTCTATATTTTAACCTAAATGTAGATTTAATATGTAGATTTGAAATACAATATAAAAACATACGCAATTTTTGAACCTACTTTGATAAAATAACTAAGTAGAGCGAGGGTTTTAATGGGCCTAAAGAGGGGTTTGTATAATTTTTTGTTGTTTTTGAGTGAACAGAGTAGAAGAGACAGAAGCAGCCATCACATCAACAAAAAGAGGCCAAAATGAGAGTCTCATGCCTATATTCAAAAATGATTCGACCGTTGGTCAACTTTTTTCTTTTTTTTTCTTACTTATATAATGTTTAAACTCTTTAAAACCTTTATTATGGTGATAGGTATAAAAATGGTTATTTGAAGTAAATATGTTCTTATGAAAATGATTCTCTAAAGCCCCGTTTACATGGAAGCCGGCAAAATACCGGCAATTTCGTATGCGGACAGCCGAGGACCACACCGGAATGTTTTTCGACCCGTTTACATGAGAATGGGGTTACTGAAATCTGGTGATTGGATGATAGATTCGTGATTATAAATGTAACCATGGGAACAACTAAATTTTTAAGCGCGATTATAATGAAGAGGACATGTGATTATGTTTTCGTTTTACCTGAAACCTTTCTTTGTTTACTGTATTTATGCTTTTGCACATTTTATATTATACCCGCTAAAATTTCGTATTTGACGTCCGATTGTCGGGAAAAAATCTTTTAATATGCGGTAAAATTTAGGTGATTTTGTAAACATGGATAAGAATGACATTTGTTTTCAATACCAACCATTTAGAAACCGTCGCCACCAAAAGCCGAACCCCTACGTTTCTACTGTTTTGTTCACATAAGAAACTTCTAAACAGTTCAGATCGGCCACTGGTCCGATAAATTTTGAAATATCGCCAGTTTGGCGTAATTTTGTGTGTTGTGTTTGGAGTAGAAACCTACGATTTGGCAGAAAAACTTGGCCGGGATAAGTGGCCGAACAATCCAATCGGACTTTACGGATAGATGTCTACAGGAATGTAAATTTTTGTTTATTTTAAATTAAATTATATAAGAGAACATACCACATATAAAAAGATAAAATATATTTAGTTAGCTTAAATTTTATTTTGTTTTACACATCTTCAAAGTGTATAAAAGAGATATTTCTGTTTTAATTACCTAAAATAAGAACACAAAAGATCTAATATGTAATCATACATGTCATATTAAAACAAGTATATATATAATTTATACCACTTTCAAACATTAGAAATGAAAGTACCATTTGTAAAATTATATATAAAAATCATGCAACATTCACAGGAATCTATTCGCAGTACTGTTTTGAAGTTAAAAGATATAATTTATCGAAATTACATTCTGAATGTGGTAAAAAATTAAAAGGCATTAAAATGTGTATTATAGAATATAAAATATTGTGTGCATATATTGAATATTAAATTCCTGTTCTCTTGTGCAAGTCAAATAAAAAGTCATTTTAAATCCATAATTCTTTCACACACAAAAATTATTAAATATTTATGTGGTATCTATATCACACAGATAAGACCTTTTTTTTTTTTACTATGGATAACAAATATGCAATTATTGGTATTTATACAGTTAAAATATAAAATTCAATAATTTTGATAAATTTCATATAAAGACTACACTTGTTATTGAAATATCAACATTGTGTGTTAAAAAGAAATCTGTGCAACCCAGCTGAAATGTATTAAGCATAAGAATACTCTGGATTTTTTTACATAAGTATATTAAAGTCTAAATGCACATGTATATTGATATTATCCTGCTAATAAATTTGACCTAAATAAATTTGTTGCATTGAGTTAGTTACAAATATTGGCCCAAGAAGTGTACTTAGATCAGTTCTATGATATTTAACGGTAGTGGGATCATGGTGAAATACGACTTTACATATAGACATTTTTCTGTAGGATGTTTACCTTCTATAAAGCATTGGAAATATTCAGAATTTTTAATATAACCTTTTCGACTTTCTATTTGTAAATGAATAACTTGACACACTGTTGTTTACAATAATCTATATTCATGTGTAGAATTCAGTAAAAAGAGGTGATTTATTTTTTCAAAATAAGTGTTTCACCATCAAAATCAGTAGTATTTTTGTGTAATGTATGCTTAAAGGACAAATTTGGGTAGATAGCATTGTATAATATCGACCAATATATCTTCAAATAAAAAACTGCCAAATGCTGCGATATACAGCCAATAGTAGAAACTGTCCCTGATCACGTTTTGAACACAGTAAAAATAATAGTGATGTAATTGTTTGTTTAAATTTGTTATGTCTTTTGCTTGAGGTGAGAATTAGTCGGCAGTTTAACGCATGTTCCAAAATTTGTGGAATGGTACAGTACTGATTTAACATTTCATAAGAGAAACTTTGGAAGTAATTTAATATTTTGCTCATGTAATTTGGGGAGCTGAGAAGTTTCATGAAATTTAGGATTACTTGATAAAAGAATCTTGCTTAGAATTAGTACAAATTGCGATTAATTTAGTAATGATAAACTTTGTAACTATCGAATTAATAATGATTTTAATTAATTTAGTCTCTTAACTTTTATTAT
This sequence comes from Trichonephila inaurata madagascariensis, assembly GCA_019973955.1. Taxonomy (NCBI): domain Eukaryota; kingdom Metazoa; phylum Arthropoda; class Arachnida; order Araneae; family Nephilidae; genus Trichonephila; species Trichonephila inaurata. The sequence continues at coordinate 16,651 of BMAV01008910.1, forward strand.
TATATTTTTAAACATTAAATTTCAGAACGAAAATTCTGAATCTTTTTTTCTGATATTGTTTCATCTTCCATTTTATTAAAGTATTAATGTAATACATAAAAGGATATTTCAGTTGCATATCAGTGATAACGAAATAACATGTCAATGCATTTCTCCAAATAAGTTTAAGTTCGGATGAACTGAAGCATATTTAAAAATATAAAAGAAAACCCTTTGTCAATTTTACTGTGTATGTATCCATTCACCCCCTTTATTTTGATGTAGTTTTAAGTATATGCAAGTAGTAACATTTATTTTTTAAATTAATGCAAGAGGAAAGGAGTAGGGTGGTTTAAAAAAATATAATAAGCTCTAGTATTTAATATGTAATTATAACTGTTATGATGAACAAATGTTATACAAAGGTTTATTGTATTTTTAGGACATGAAAAGGTTTATCAGATATTTTACAAAAATATGTGTATATATTATTGTTATATATACGTGTATTTTAGTTTTTATTCAACTTTTCTATAAGTTGCATGATTTTGATATTCTAATTTGTTCTACGTAAATTCTGAAAGTTGACTGTATAAATTAGTTTATATCTCTGCCAGTTTGTAAGATCTGAAATTTCAAAATTCTTGTGATATTTCATTGTCTGGACCATACCATATACAATTTCTTAAAAATACTATGAAAAAGTTTTGTAGCTAACCTATATACAAATGTTATAGGTTTTTTTTGCTCTAGTTTCTGGTATATTTCGCACAGTTGGCTGACTAAAAAGACTAGTTTTTGCCATTAATTTGTAAACAAAAGGGAAGACCATTTCAAAATCTTACTTTTGTAAATGTATTGTATCCAAAAGAAAAAAAAAGCGTGGTGATTACATTAATTCTGATAGTATTGAAATTAGAGTAAAAAAAAATTCGTAGAAAACTTTGAAGAAAAAATGTTTTGAAATTTTTGTTTTACTATTAATTGCCTAATCATTAGGTATTTAAAATTGGATTTTTTATGTTATAAACCTAGTGAACATTTTAGAAATTCTGCATATAATTTGACCTTTTTATCTATGAAATCTTTGACTTAGGAGATAATTTTCTTTAAATTTTCTTTTTATTGTTTCATTCGATTTGTTTGGGCTAATGACATTTAACTCTTTTGTTAATATTTTGAAAAATTAATACTTTTTTTGTTGTAAATAAATTGCAAAAAGTCATTCATAAGTTTCAGGGTACACATTGAATATTATCAATAAGATAAAATTGATATATAATAATTGTACATGATATTATGCATGTTGAATATTACCAAGATATTAGATCCTCGATTTGTCCTTATAATGTAATGTTACTTTCAGAGAGTGTGATTTATTTGGCAGATGATGAAAAGCTTTATTTACTTATAGTGCATTCATGTAATGTTAAAATTAAAAGTGTCAATAATGATGTATAATAAAAATGAGAGTATGATTATTAAATAAAACGGTATACGAGAAAATTTTCACGAAATAATTTAATTTGTTCTACAATAAAATAATTTTTATTAAAAGCCTATTTCTTTTAAACATGTTTCTTAATTTATTCAAAAACGTCCAATTAATTTATTTCTGAATGTTGGAGACAGGCATTTTTAAGAAAATTCAAACCTTTTGAAGGGTAATAATTACAAAAGGAAGTCAGTGTAAAACATATCAAATGTTTGTTTTATAAAGATTACTTCAGATACCCAAAACCTTAAATGATGTTAAAAGCAATTTCTTTCCATCTCAGAATTCTAATTATTAAACAAAAAACTTTCATATTAACCAACTTTAATTAAAAAGCTAAGAATTAATTTTGTTTTGCTTGTAAAAGTGTGAATTTTTTCTTAGATGTGCAATGTTTTCATAGAACTTGTTCATAGTATGTTTTACAAATAACGTGGGATTATTTAATCCTTCGAGGAGTAGTATTTAACCTACTTTTATAAAATAATTTTGTGAGTATGTGTGTATAAAGGATATCTTTTTGGTACAGTAAATCATGGTTTGCTTTAATAACAAAAATTAAATGGTTAAGTAAAGTGAAGATCAAAATTGAAGATTTTAGAAAATGAAGTGTTCTTTTAAAGTTCTTATCCTCATGTGTTTAAAAGGAATGTTAATATAAAACAGTTCATTCTATTGGTTATATCAGCACAACAGTAAAAAAATACTCCTTTATGGAGTTATTTAATTACAAAGATATTATTAATTTTTACTCATATGGAAACACTCAAAAATATAAAATCAGGGAAAATAACAAAAAAAAATACAATTTTGTGTGTACTTCAATAAAAATTACATATTGTAATAATTTCAAATCAATCTCAAAAAACTTGTCTTAAAATATATGTATCATCTTATTAAAATATTGGAAACATACATGCAGAACACATACTAAAGATAAAATTTATTTACATCCTTCCCTGTACCTGAATGGAATCTTAATTTAATCGGAAATGGGCACTTTTCAAACTTCCGAATCTCGGACAGTTTCATCAATTATTAATGCTAGTTGACCAGCAGCGCGAGAACTCGACAACAGCAGCCATCTTGAATGTCTGGCGCAATGCATCATGGGAGAATTAGAAAATGCACCCCATTCATCCCAAAGTTCCTGGTCAGCAGGAACAAAATCGAACCTGCATTTCGACCCACGGTATTTTGCAGGATCGTCATGTAAACGGGTGCAAAGAGGAAGCGACCCTGCATTTTGCCGGTATTTTTCGTCCATGTAAACGGGGCCTAATAGAAAAAAAGAAACATTTTTTGTCGGTCTCCACGTAAGATCTTTTTTTTTTTTTGAAGATATATAATTTGGAATTTTACCGAACTGAATTGAAATATCATCATGGAGGTCTTTCAAAATTGTTGTACAAATTGTTTTAGGAAATCATAAATCATCTAACTGTCAGGTGATTTTGAGTTATTACAGTCATACAAAGATAAAAAGATGCAATATGTCCCTAATTTACATTTCCTTATCATCCAGTGATAAATAAAGTAAAAAAAAAGTTTATGTAAATATGTATGCATGTATATGTGTGAAAGAGAAAACAAGAAGAGAATGTTGTATATTTTTATTTATTTAACATGAAACAAAAAGTATGACTTCTTACATACTTAAGAGAAAAAAAATTTAGTCTTAAAAAATTGAGGCTGGTAATTCACATTCTGATTTGATCAGAAAAATGACGGATTTTTTTTTAACACTATGAACTCTTTAGTTTGTTTTTAAGATTTACGTAATTAAGTTTATTTTTAAATAAAGAGTTTGGAAAGTTTTCAGGTTTTCTGTATCATGGGAAATGCTAGAGTGAAAAATAGTTTTACAAAATAAAGTACCCAATCTCAGAAGCAGCTAAAATAGTGGATTCTTTGGGTATTAAATGGAAAAAGAAGGAAATGAATAAAATACTATTATTTACATGCTTAGATAATGTCTGGAAGGCAGCCAGTGTTTGGACATTTTATGAGCAAATTTACTGTGATCTATACACTAACAATCATTCTCTTATTCGTATGGGTTTCGAGCAAATTTTGCTAAAGAGAAATCCATGACATCATATTTCTTAAATGGTGAGTATAAAAAAAGGACAGTTCATTCGATAACGTCAAAAAAATCAAATATTTCGAATAAGCATAAATCCATTGATTTTAGAGGCTACGAAAATAATAAAATGTTAATATTTTTAACACGCTTTTATATGTTTCACTTGTGTATGTAACGGAACTTTTGAACTGGATTTTTACTCACTTTTAAAGGTCGGATTAACTAAAAAATTTGCACATTTGCCAGAACCGATGACAATACAATAATTACATAATTTTGTTCTATTATCCTGAGCAGAGGTTGATCAGGAATAACGATTTCCAGATTTGGCGAGTAATACACTTCAGACCCGTTAATTAATATTCATTGAAGAGCAAGGCTATTCCAGCAGCCACGTAATTTGGCTCCAAATATCGAACTCAAGGATAAATTCAACAATAAATAAAAGATAGTTTAAAAAATTAAAAAACACGCTTTTCTCTTGTTGATCAAACTAAAAAAAATGAAAAATAAATTATAGTTAAAAAAAAATAATGAAAAACACACTTTTATAGTGAATCGAACTAATAAGTAAAAAAAAAAAATTCTTAATATCAGAATAAAATGATTAACGAGAAAATTAATGTTACTGTGGTAAAAACGTGTGGGGTGCTTTGTACTACAGTTTTATACTAACTCAGCATTTTGGAATAGAACTAGTAAGAAATTATAACAATTAATATAGAGCACCTTACGCTTGTGTACCACAATAGTATTAATTTTCTCGTTCATCAATTTATTCTTTTATAAATAATTATTTTTTTACTTTTTAGTTGGATTTAAAATAAAAGCGTTTATTTATTTATTTTTTATTTATAATTTATTTTAAATGTTCCCCTGATTTTGAAAATGATTATGCATACTGTTAGGTCAATTTCACATGTCATGTATATTCAGTTTTTTTTCGTTTCTTGATGAAGATATACAATTAATTACATTCACTGTATTATTTCGGCATGTCATATTTCCTACACACAGTTTGAAGTTAGGGTAATATGTTATTTTTTCCCCTGGTATCATAGCTTATCCAGAGATTTGATGTTTTTTTTTGTGCACCCCTCTCTCTTAAAGAGTCGTAATGTTCAATTAACCCCTTTACTGCCGATAAAACGTTAGACGATTCGCTTCCCAATGCCACCGTTTTTCGCACAGGTGATCAGAGTTATGCAATGTGTTGAGGGAACACAAAATGCATAGATAAGTGAAAACTTCTTTGAAATAAGTAACTAATTCACACAAAAGCTTTCAATGACATTTTGTTGCAACTCAAATGAATCGTAATAGTTAGACTCAGTGCTTCTCAAACTTTCAATATTTGCAACACAATTTCCAATCATATAACTTTCAAAGTGCACCCCTCCATACAATAACAATGTATCAATTTCAATAATAATATACTTTGGCGCTAAAGCTAAATATGATCTTAATTATTAACCATACAAATTATTTAGATAAGTATTAAATTTTGTACATGACAAGCCCATGGGGTCAATAGTAATTATTAAACTTATTCTTAACTTAGTATTGATAGATTAATGATAAAATGCATTTTGCAATACTGATACATTTATAAGTATATTAATTACATCAGTGTAAATGTTCTATTTTTTATTAGGTTCGAATGTATATTTGCCTTGTGCTTTTTTAAAAAAATAATCTCTTTTTATAATAACTCTTATTATTCTTAATTATCTCTGTCTCAATTTGCGTGTTTCCCCTGGTAAGATTATCAGGTTGGGGGCAACCCACAGTTTGAGAAACGCTGGTTTAAATGATAACAACTCAATGCAAAGGATTACACTTGAGAAAGACGTATATATACTCAGGGAAGTTAACTCAAAGGCTGATCTAGATACATATCTATGTCCACGGCAATTAAGGGTTAAATAAAAAATTATTGCATCTTTTAAAAAGGTTTTCGATGATACAGAATAAAAATGAACTCATTGAATCAATTTCAGTCAATGAGGTTGTTGAGTCGAACCTTATTTTTCTATTAGATGTGGCAATGTATTCTCATTCCTTATAATGGAGCTTACTGTACAAAATATAAATTTTCCGTGTAATGAGCTACTAAAATGAGTTTCCAAGTACCAAATGAGTCTTAAATTTTAGAGATTCATTACCAAAACTTTCAAGTATTTCTTAATTTGTGTTGATACAAGATTTAAGTAAATTTGTATATAATTCTTGAATAAAGTGTTAATTTTTGTCCGAGAAATCTTAGTACAATTTTAAAGTAAGTAAAACACTACTTAAAACACATTTATTTTTTATTACAATATCTCTAATAAAAAGTCATTTGAAACAAAGTTTATATTATGAGCTTAGTAACAATGATTTCTAAAACTCTGAGATTTCTACAATAAATTATTCAAAATGCCTTAGAAAAATAAAGTAAATTACATTACCCTGTTATGAACGTTTGGTTCTATAACGTTAATGTATAGAAAATTACTTTGAAGAATTTCAAGAACACTTTTATTTTTGTTAGGCTTAGGTGAGCTAACATCAGTACGTTGCAACTAGACTAATGCCAAAATACGGAATGTTGCCAATCCAGTAAACTGTAGAATGTCTCAAAGAAATTTCTTCCAGATTTACAAGTATAAATATAAATACAGTTAGATTACATAAAATACAAAATATAGTAAATTACGAATGCCTAAATATAAAATTATGAAATTCACCTTAAAAATTAGTTATTTCTAAAATTATAATGTCCTGTAATTTTATTACATCTCTGTTTGCTTATTAACTCACTTGGATCATGCAGCCATTAGTTGGCAACGAGTTGAATGGCTGTTTTCCCAACAACCCCACGTAAATATCACTTTTTTAAAAAAATCGTTTTTTTTTTAAAGTATTTTATGAAATATTCGGGATTTTATAGCTTCCGCTTTGTACAATTTTTCTTAATCCATATTTCCAAGAGATCAATTGCCGAAAATAAATCAAATAATCCTTTAATTAATTGATTCTATCACACTTGAAGGTAAACAGTTTAAAAAGCAAATATTTTTTAAAAATGAATGTTTTTAAAACCAGAACTGTATAAGCAGAAAATAGAAAGCTCATAAAAGAGTAATTTTGTTTCTTTTATATGTGAGTTATTTTCAAATTTAAGGATAAATGCGTATTTGCTTAGGAAATATTTCCTTTTAAATGAATAGTTTTCATTTCTTTTTTCATTACAACTCAAATTCCCCAGGAAAAAAAAGAGCAAAAATATCAAAAGGAAGTAATTAAAGTAATCTTTAACATAGTAAAACTATATATAAATAGTTCATTTATAAAAGAAAAAATAAGCCTTTACGTTTAATGTGTATTTAAAATATTTTCACATACAAAATGAAATTACTTTTTCTTCCTTTTTCTTTTCATCTTTTGTGGTAACTTTATTGAAATATTCAATTTAAGGTAATGAAAATAGATGTTTTATCTTCAATGAGTTCTTGAGATTTTACTAATCTGGAAATGTCTCTAAAAAGCTTTGTTAGCGTATGGTTTATCTCATCTTAGTAAATCAATGTTGATTGACTAAAGGTTGTATTCATCAATGAATAATTTCAATGTTGATTTACTAAGTATTGATTTCATCGATGAGTAATATCGCTGTTGATTTACTAAGTGTTGTATTCCGCGATAAGTAATATCAATGTTATCCCTGCAAAAGGACTGCCATGTGTTTGCTAATGAAATCTTGTAGTTCATTGCTGATTAAAATTAAATATTTAGATACTTGAAAGTTTTAACGTTTGCATTTTAATAATATCTCATGAAGCCGAGCAATTCATGCTAACGATAAAATTTACAAAGAAATTTTTTAAAACATTGATCATTATTAAATTTTTTTATTGTTAAAGTATTTTTCTATGATTTATCATTCGTGATAATAATTTTTACATAGTTTTTCTACTATATGTATCTACCTTTATTAATGAAGTGATGCGGAGAGAAAAGATCAAATAAGGATAACATGAATATACAGAAGGTCAATCGCACTTTATGGAAACGATTTTGATAGTTAACTTGTGTGTATAAATGTCGTATTTTTTTAGGAGATTTGCTTCTATCTGATAGCCATGATTCTTGACAAGAGCTCTAGCTCGAATTTTCCATGAAAGTAAACTTTTCTTTTTACTGTCACGCAAATTTTACTTTTTTCCTTTTAAACCTGTTTTCCATAGTTCGTTCAGTATTAAAAAAGTTCATTGCAGAAGCGTAGGGTGATTTTACAAGTATTTCATCAAATGGGATACACTTTATTACAGTTTATGGTTCTTTCTTTGCTAAATAAGTGGCAACTAACTTAGACATGTGACTAGAGGATTTGTCCATATGAAGCTCAACTGTATCAATGTCCTTTCCATATAAGGTTGGAATTTCTTCTTCAATAGTTGGTTCTAAATTATTCCGCTGAGAGTAGAGTGAATTAATATTAGCTTTATTCGAAATTTTGATTTTTAATTAACCGTTCTAACAAAATCCAGCAATTATCAATCCCTTTGGGAACGTTTCGGTAACTTAAGGAACGTTACATTCCCATCAGTTGAGAAATAGAAAATTTATATATTTTCTTTTATTACAGTTACTTAAATATACCCATTCTTCATCAAGTGTTACACAAATTTCCATTTGTCTAGAGATAGGTGTTTTTCATATAATTTTCTACAATTTGTTGTACAACATTACAATTTTTTTTGGCAAAAGCAGATTGACTTTAGGTCAGTGCTTCTCAAAGTTTCAATATTCGCGACCCAATATTTAATTATACTTTTCATCGTGCCCCCTCCATGCAATAACAATGCATTGAACTCAATTATACTATACTTTGTTGCTAAAACTACGGTATGACTTTAACCTCTTAAGTACCACCAGCGTATATAAACTTCTCGCTCAGTCGAAACGTTAATTTCCCCGGACGTATACATACGTCTTTCCGAAGTATGATCTTTTCTGTGCACTGCTATCCATAAAACTATTCTGAAGGCTTTGGAATGAAATTAATAGACCTGGACAATGTTTGCGAATGATTTACTTATTTCAAATTATTTGCTTCTTTATTCTTAACCGCCCCCAATGAATCCCATACGTATCCCAAAGTGGAAAATTGTTGGCATTGGGAAGCAAATTGCAAAACTTGTAATCGGCAGTTAAGGGATTAATTATAAACCATACAAATTATCAAGATAAGTGTTAATTTTTGTATATAATTTATGTAAGGCAATCCAAATCCCATGGGGTCACTGGTAATTATTAAACATGTTCTTATCTTAATATTGGTAAATTATCAAATGCACACACATTGTGTAGCACTGGTGTATTTATACGTGTAATATATCAGTGTAAATATGCATTTTATTTTTTATTATGACAGAATGTATTTTGTTTTTTTCTTTCAATAAACTAGCATTTTTTAAAATTTTTTTGTTTTCAACTTTTCAATATGTTCGCGCCCCCCTCGTAGAGTTGCCACGCCCTCCAAAGGACAGCACCCCACAGCTTGAGAAACGCTGCTTTAGGTGTAACCATATTATTTAACTTTAAGTTTTTACAAGTGATTTTATTTACAGTGCCGGAAGACATTCCTAGTTTAGATTCAATGAATCTTTAAATCAGCAGATTTCCTTTTATGGTCAAAAACTTCACTTTCTTGAAAGTTACCTGTGTTCGAACAGTCTTAGGATGATATTTCATGGTCATGTTTTCATTTTTTACTTCAAGTAGAGGGTTTTATTTTCTTTCAGATTTAATTTATTATAAACGCTTTTTTTTTTTTTGGAAATGCAATAATCAAGATTTTTACACTACATTACAATTTTTTAAAACAAATATTTCTCACCGGAAAACTCAAATACGTAACTTTCGACTCATTCGTCCATTTTAGTAGCCATTTTCAAAATACACATCTTTTGTTTTATATTTCAATCAAAAGAAAACATTATTATGATTAATCTGAAGTTTGCAAAGTTCTGACTCAAAATGTAAACGAGAAAATAAATTACAAAACCATTTCCATAAAGTGCGAAAGATCTTCTGTATACTTTGAATAGCTATTTTTAAACTAAAATGCAATTTTAACTCATATTACATCATAAGAAAAGTTAAAAACATATGCAATAATAAACATAGGTACGAGCGTGAGTCGAAAAATAAGTTTCCCCTGTCGACTGTGGTCAGAGTTGTGCATGAAAGTTAAAACATAGAATGAGACATTAAAGTTAAGATATAACTTTGTTTTTCCATACAAGTACAAAGTGTATTCAGACATTTGTCATACAGCTTGATAAGGTTCAAAAAGCCCTCCAGGAAGGATTCAGGACTTTGAATACGGAAGAAGCGTGTAACGGCTATGGGCGAAAAACGACACAGCAGGTGAAAACGCAAGTCACTGATTCATTATTCATTAGTGCATTGGGTACATGCTACGCAGTACTGTGACACCCTTTCGAAATTGGAAGAGGCAATTCGGAAAAAGCCCCGGAATTCTCAGATCTGGCGTTCTGTTGTTGGATGACTCGGTGATGGAAACGCAAAACCAAATTGCAACTCTTGGTTGGGAGTGCATACTACATCGACCATACAGTCTTGATCTCGCACCAAGTGTCTTTCATTTTTACAACTGTGAAGAAGAATCTCTATAGAAGGCGCTTTGGAAGCAATGCTGAAGTCAAACAAGCCGTTAAACTCTTCTTCAGTATGCAAAGCCCGGAGTTTTTCCTGGAGTGTTTTTGGAAGTTTTTCAAGCCGATATGACAAATGTCTAAGTGTACTTGGTATTTAGGTAAAAAAGTAGACGTATGTCTTATTTTTAATGTCTTAACCCTTTATCTACCGCATTATGATTTACTGCAGTTTTTTTTCATGCAATATTTTTTTTAATCATTGCATTGAAAATAAGGGATATACATAAACAAAATACTCAACCTTTGGAAATTTAATTCGTTAGAGCTAATTAATTAATTAAAGATATTCAACTGTAAAATTAATAATACGCACTGTTCACTTAAAATAAATATTCAAATAATTTTCGAAGATGTTTTTTTAACATACAAAAAAAATGACACTTACCTTTTGACATTAACTATTTTTTCGGAATAAAATTAACAATCTTCACAATCCGCTGAAAACGCCGTCAGCTGAAAAGGCAATTTCTGCTGTAAAACTATTCGCCTTCCCCGCTAAACTACTCATTATAGAATCCGTGCTGCGATATAGCTTGAAAGAGTGGATTTAAAAGAATATTCCTGTGAAGTGTCGTCAAAGTATTCGTAAAAATGGCCATTGTATGTAATTTTACAGTGAGTGGTACTTATAAGTACCGTCGGTAGATAATGGGTTAATCTTCGTTTCGACTTTCATACGCAACACTAACCACAGTCGACTAGGGAAACTTATTTTTACATGTACAATTTACAGCAACGTATAAATTCAAGCAGTTCTGAAGCAAGATATATGTGAGCTTTATCTGGGACGATAAAACATTCAAGTAAGTTGACATATCCATACAATAATAAAATATTCATCGATAGCCAATAATAAATATTTTATTTAACCCCTTCCCGGCTTTTCCGGAGCTGAGCTTCACCAGGCAAAACGTACCATCCTGGTTCATCCTGAGTGTAGCTGGAGTACATTGAAAATTAACACTGTATAATCAGTCTTTCCCGAATAATTTTACATGTGCTTTTTATGGTTTTGAATAAATGAACATTACCACTCGCTGTAATTTTCTGCAAAAAAGAGGACGCCCTTCTGCTGAGCAAACCCTTTCACGCTTCACTTAAAGACAATTTGTTGACTTCATTTCTCCAACAGAGAAGAAAACTAATCGATCATGACAGTATTATTTAATGCTTACAGTAAAGGGAAAAATGCAAGGAAATTAACAAATTCTACAGTCTAGATTGCGATGTCGGGTTATGTGCAGCACCGTATTTTAGAATTTATCATACGTGATCAAATTTTGATTAATAACTTCATAATTATCTATGAAAATGAAAAAGAGGTAAATAAAATTTATTATCCAAGGAAAAAGCTATGTGTTCTAAGGTTTATATTTATAGTTAACGTAAATGGACTACAAAATCTAATGATTTGTGTGCCATGCAGATATCCAACTTTATTGGTAAATTAATCATTTCTATAAATAGATTTTTTTGACAAAATTAGAAACAAATTGCATACGAATGGTGATATTACGTTTAAAGATATATATGCAGTTTGAAAATATGAAAAAATTGCCATTTTTTTATTCTTAATCCAGTAATAAAATGTGCCTGAATGAATTAGAGGTTTGTGATACCTGACAATGTGATATCTGATATCTACGTAATGATATCTCTGACTTTGGTTCAGGTTTTCCAACTATCTTTCATTAAGGTATCCGACTACGTTCGGAACCGTGATTTTGCAAAAGCGTATAAATGGATAATATTTATGATATTTAGTGTCACTTAGATTAGAAAATGTATATAAAATTGTTTTAAGAATAGTATAACAATAAATAATTATTTAATTACAATATTTTGACAAAAAATTAACATAGAATGACTCATTGTCAAAATATTCTACTTTTGTGAAAAATGGTTCTATCATAATAATATTTTGCCTGCATATAGCTCAGAAATCTGTACAGAGGCTCAACTAGAATTTTTGAAATATATAACTTAGAAGTGGGTTTATCGATGTTTTACGACAACAGAGAGGAGAAATTTTAAGAAAAAAACGCTGATAGTTATTTCAATTGGTGGTAACTCTAAAAATAATGCGAATGTTTTAAAAAAAATATTTCAGTCTCTCTGGAGAAGTCTTCAGTTATAGAAGCAAAATATTATTATTTTAGAAACACTTTTTATAAACGGAAAACATTTTGAAAAAATAGTTATTCTAAGTTAATTTTTTGCCAAAATATTGCATTTAAATAATTTTTTTTTGTCAAAATGTCCTTAAAACAATTTTATACATGTATTCTAATCTAAGTGACACTAAATATCATGAAAGTTATCCATTTTTATGCGCTTTTAGGAAATCACGGTTTCAAAAGTAGTCGGATACCTTAAATCAAGTGTAAGAATTTGCTGCAGTAGTCATGTTTGATAAAAACATCTTAGTCTATATTTTATAATTTTCCCTAAATATTTTCTTAAAATTTGAAATTTTGAATCACATTTATATAATAATTCCTAGGTTAAATATTGATTTTCTTCTTTTTTATAAACATTAATAATAAATATATAAACTATCAAATTCATCTTACGCAAAAACACACACATGCGTTTCTTTTCTAAGACACAAAGAAAGGAGAGTTTTTTTTACTGTTAGAAAAAATATTAGTAGATATAATGCTATAAATGCAAATCTTAAGATAGGAAATCCGTCACTAATTTAAGAAATGTTAGTCATGATAAGGTTTTAATGGTCTGATTATTAAAAACGAAACGTTTGATATCTGTAACTGCGCAATACATATTAAAAAAAGTTGGTCATTTTTGACTTTGTAGGGTCTTAATATGCCTATTATTACAGCATAAAGATGAATTTTTGGTATTTACGTATTATACCGTCGACCAGTTCTTAAATAAATAAATAAATAATAATAATAATAAAACAGAAAATGGTACAATGTAACCCAATAGAGGAAAGCTCTTCCCGATTATTTTAAAACATTATAATATTGTTCGCAAATAATCAGTAATGATTATAATATCAATAATTTGTAATGTTCTTCTTTATTACTTTGTGTAGAATTATTAGATTTTAGAACACATTTTCTACAGAAAAGAAAGCCAAAATTATGGTCCAATACTTAAGTAATCGAAAGACCGTGGGTTTTAACAAAATGGCTAAACAAGAAAAGCAGTAAAGTCATTCATTAACAGTAATTCACAACATTAAATTCATATTTACAGTGGAATCGTTTTTTTGTGCAATTTTATTCTTGTGCGACTCTTTTGTGCGATCTTTTTTATGCGGTATAGGAATATCAACGGCTTTGGCACCACTGTTATGTTTTCTCTTAATGTACATTTTTCACTTCAAGACATTCTGTTTATTGGTTATAAAGATTCTTCGACATTGCACTTTCACGTGCTTTCTCACAACGCGCTAGCAGCACGCGCTTGATTGAAGATGTATTTTTCAACAGCAGTGACATTATCAATAATTTGATAGACTATGAAGACGGACAAAAAGAACCATATTCTATGTAAGAGGATAAGATATATGCAGAGATTCAGTTTTCCAACAAATCGGAAGCGCCTTTTCTCAAAATAGATACCAATTCCGAAAGGAGTTTGAAATCTCAAAAAGAGCTTCGGTCAAGCATATCTGGTTATCCTGACATTTGCAAGCGACTGATCAACCAACCGTCATCGCAAAACCTTATCATTCACTTTATGATGTCAAAAAATAAATCAATTCAAATTGTATGAATTGAAGTGACGAAAGTGGGTTTGAACTTATTCATCACAGGAAGACGCGCGCTTTGGATTACGATGAGTATCATTTCATTATGTATGAGCATTTTGAAAACTTCTCCACGTATATAATTATAAATTAAATGTTTTTAAAGTGTTTCTGTTTGTAATTTAATTATTTATTTTGCTTGGAAGTATGTACTCGTAAATCTCGAACGTAAATGTCGTATTTTCTAACGGCGACTTTTTTATGTGCGGTCCGTCACCACCAAAAAAAATATCTATAGTATGTCGACAAAGTTGTTTGTTATATGTAAGTATTTATGAAATTTTCGATTATTTTTCATGCGGTCCCTATCTACAGCACAAAAATAGGTTTTACTGTGTATGACATCATCTACAAAAAGAAGACTCTTTTACCATGGTTTGTGACATCTCTCGCGTTCTTCCTCTAACATAACCTCTATGATCTTTGACGGCCACGATTAATGGCAAAACTTTTCCAACCCAAATCCAAGAAGTGGAACGAAGCATAGATGCAAATAAGATAACCTTCAAAAGGATAGGAATTTTAGTGAGAAAAATGGCAATTTAGAGAAAGTTCTGTTTGGAAAAGGTAGATGTGTAATTTGACGGCCTACCAAAGAATCACGGACATCTAGTCATTACTACAAGGTGCATACTATTGCACGCTAGCCCAACAGCCTATCTGAAAGTAATTAAACCGTTGAGTATTCAACCAAGGTAGGAAGATTATATTCTGAACGCTAGTATATTATTGAGATTGTGATGAGGCAGATATAATATATTTATATTGAGATAAGTGATCTAATTGCGCGATCTGAGTTAGTTAAGACTACAGGTTTTGGTTTATTCTCACTTAATATAAGTTTGTTCAATATCTAAGTAATCTAAGTTAAATTCTTAATAAAAGTCATATTAAGAATTCTAAAATGTCTCATCATTCCGAGAATCCAACACCTCTAACTTACGCGGAAACCCCACGACATGGCTATCGAACGATTGCTATGTCACAGGCTTTGAACGCATTTAAGTTCTTTTAGACTACTGAATAATTTAGCTGCGATTAGATTCTTCGTTTTCATCAAGTATAAGTTTTATGTACTAAATACAGCATTTAATTCTTCTAAAGCAATTGTTTTATACGGAAGGATCATGTGCATAAATTTGTTTTCAAGTATGTGAGGAAACGCTGACAACAATGGCGATTTTCTTTAATTGGAGATGGCTTTTGATTTTATGAAACTGGTCAACGCAATAAAATTCCAAGCGAGTGAGTGAGGGAGTATTAACGTCGCACTATTCAGCTGAACGAGGGCTTATGGCGAAAGAACACGTATTTTGAACCACGGTCAAGTGACAAGGATGGCACTTGAGCTGGCAACTCCCTTTCCTAACCCATACCATACCAACGAAAAGATTTTTTTGAGCCTCGACATACTAAACGTGTAACAATACCCTCTACACGGCTGGCCATCATCGGTACTAGGCTCGAACCAATGATTTTCCAGCCACGAGTCTGTTACCTTGATCACTAAGCTACCATATTTTCTCATGGATGAGTCATAAAACGTAAAACCTAACAGTAAGCAGAATGATTATCACTTTGTAAATTTACTCATATATGGAAAAAATCCTAAAATGGCGTGGATGAAAACAAAACTTCGATAATTTCTATAAAATTTTGTCTAAAATTATCGATAGTTTAAAAGAGGGAACATAAATATTTATTTAGAAGAAAAGAATAAACATTTAACAGAAAATAAGAGTTATTTAGTCTTAAATAAAAACATAACAAACGACAAGGTTCTTGGTTGAATTTTATTAGAAGAATTTCAGGACCAATTTTGGAAATTACATTTTTCGCAGTTGTAATTTTAATTAAAAGTTGAACAAACCTGACTTTTTTTAATTTTACTAGGTGTTTTTTTAAGATTAATTTTAGCGTTCTGTTAAGTAACATGCTTGTGATATGCAATTAAAAAATGTGCCTTTTTATAGAACATTCTGTGCAAATAAAAAAAATAACACTAAAGGGGTCAAGCCGAAATTCTAAATTCAGTATTGTAGTAGATAAATAAAAAATGAATAGATGTATTTTTAAAAAATAGGAAGAATGTATCGAAAAATGTGTATTCATAGAGAAAAATTAAATTATTAATTTTTACAAATAAACATTAATACGTAAGCATTATTTTGAATTCATCACAAAGTTTCAAAATTCCTTTTATATATAAGAGTTTCCTGCAGAAAGTGGAAAAATGAATAATACAGTTTAAAAAAAAAATTATACTTAAAAAGGAAATATTAATATTTCGTTCAATGCAACAATTCTTTCAGATTCTAAAAAAGTATTTCAGTTTTTTTATTTTAGAATATAGTTTTTGCTATCAAATTCTCATTAGAATTAAGGTATCCGACTAGGTTGAAAAAGTGATTTTTAGGTGTTTGATGTTTGGTGTTGTTTGGGTCATTAGGGAAAAAAGAAATTAATTATTGAGGAAGAAGGACTAATACATAAAAATAGAGAGTTTTTTAAGTTCTTTTTATAGCATTTATACTTTATCTAACTAATAAAAATATATTTTTTTAATTCGTTTCTGGAGCATGAACTTTTCATGCTAATTTTACGAAAAACGAGATATCTTCTAAATAATCCAATCAAATGCAATGAAATTTATAACATATTTGCACAATGGGCCCTTCAAAGTGCAACAAACTGCAAGTCTTAAGACAGCTACATTGAATCACATTTTACAGCTATTTTTAGCTTAGAACATGCAGTAATTTTGACGAAAAATCATGACCATCAAATTTACATGCTAATAAATATTTATTTCTTAAAATATTTCTTATCCTGCGGTTTGTGACACTTCAGAGGGATTATGAAGTATAACAATCACGTTAAAATTACATAATGTGCAATTTATTTTTATTTATCACGTTTTTTTTAACTTAAAAAATATTTTGCTAAATTTTCCTAAAAATATTTTTTTTTCAAAAAAAGGGCGATACATGTTAGTTATTTAACAGTTATGACTTTTTAAGCCTATTTATGTTCCTTAAAACAATAAAATTATTCAGAAAATTAATTTTTGAAAAATTTGTCTCTGAACCTCGTCGGATACCTTAAATTGAAAAAATAACACAGTTGTGAATATTTATTAATAAATTATGATGTCGTATAGTATAATGGTTTGGTCTCATAAAAAATTCTAATACGTCTTCCATTTTTCAACTAAATATTTCGCTTTCATCAGTCATAATTTAATCTGTAAAGAGCAAAAATTGATATAATTCTTCACTTTGTAAAAAAAAAAAAAATAACTCAAACTTATATTACAAAAAAAGTTATTTTTAAAAAATCATTATTTTATAGAATTATTCTGTTATTTTTCTATAGTGTCTGAATCAATCTCATTCAACAGTGTCTTCTTACTGTGTGTGTGGCAAACAAGAAAGAATAATTAAAAGATCTTTCTTTCCTTCAGACATTCTTTTGCAAGCTTCTTTTCAGATTTTATAGCAAGGTAATTTTTGTTTAGTACATTTTAATTATTTTTTACTTATAGAGCTAAATAATATTTTTATTTTATTTTTAACAATGGATGTGTTGATTTTCATTTCATAATTTAAAAATCTAATCAGCTAAGCAGATGGTGTGAAAAGATTTTAACATTCTTCCAAATACTTAATTTAATTCAATCGGCTTATGTATATAAGAAAATTTTCTATTCAAACGAACATTTGTAATAATTTCTTATTTGGGAATACTGAGGAATATTCAAATATTAACATGTTATTATTTTAACTGAATAGTTAAAAAAAAAACAATTAGTTTTTAAATACGACTTTTTACTTAATTAAAAACAAATTAATAAAACTAGTATTTATAAAAAGAAATGATATAAATTAGCAATCCTTACTGGAGACATATGCTTGGCATTTACGGAGTGAGGGGGGCTCTTTATCATCAATATTGAATAATGCTTTTAAATGCTTTAGCGATGTTTTAAAGTTTTATAGCTAAACCTTTAAACCCACTATTAAATACAGCTGAACCAATTTTTGTGCGTTAGATAGGGACCACATGAATAATATATCGCACAGAAAAAAATATATTCAAAAATTTCATAATTTCTTACATATAACAAACTAATTCGTGGAAATACTACAAAAAATTTTTTTCGGTGGATAGGGACAGCATAAAATAGTCGTATTTATAAAATATGTCAATTATTTGCGAAATTTATGTAAGAGTACTTCCAAAACAAAATAAATAATTAAATATTACACATGAAAACATTTTAAAAACATATAGTTTCTCATTGTATATACGGATAAATTTTTAAAATGCACATACATAATTCATCGCTACTTATCGAAATTTCAAGTCCTGAATGAATAGTTCAAAATCGATTTCGTTACTTGAAGGCTTTTCAATTGATTTATTTTATGCAACAAAAAGTAAAGATAAGTTTTGTGACGAAGGGTGGTCAAACACAAAACACAGTTGCTTTAAATGTCAGATAACCAACTATACGTGATTGAAGCCCATTTGGAATTTTATACTCCTTTCTTAACTGGTATCTATTTTAAGAAAATGCTTTTCCAATATGCTGGAAAGCTGGATCCCTGCATATGTTTATTCGCTATCGAAGAATCTGGCTTTTTGTCCATCTTCATAATTTATCAAATTATTGATAATGTCACTGTCATTGAAAGTTCCTTCTTCAATCAAGCGCGGACTCCTGGAGCGTTAAGAGAAAGCAACTGAATGCTTATTGTCGGAAGACTGTTTATAACAAATGAACAGAGTGTATTTAAGTGTCTACATTTCAGTGGCGTAACGCACGCCCCCACATCACGTGGGGGGTCAGGACTCTAGGGGCCCAAGGCCTGACTTACGCTAAATACGTATTTACCCAATTTATAAAATATTAAAGGCAGAACCTGACTTTCAAGGGGCGGGGCTCCTATCATTCTCTGTTACACCACTGGTAAATAGATAGAAAACATTACAGTGGAGCCAAAGCCATTGAGTCCTGTCACGGGGAGGGGCAGAATTCTAGGAGACTAAGGCTTGACGTATTTACCCAATTTATAAAATATTAAAGGTGAAACCTGACTTTCAAGGGGGTAGTAAATAGATAGAAAACATTACAGTGGCACCAAATCCATTAAAATTCATACACCGCATAAAAAATATCACACATAAAAAAATCGCACATAAAAAATCGCACAAAAAGGAAATCGCATAAAAAAAGAACGCACAAAAAAAAAGGTTCGACTGTTTTTGATTATAAGGTTCAGTTACAGGAAAAAAAACTCTTATAATTATTTTTAAAATTAAACAACATTGTATATATGCAAAGCAGCGTTTCTCAAACTGACTGTGGGGTGCGCCCCTGGGGGATCGTGATAACTCTACAAGGGAGGCGCGAGCATATTGAAAAGTCAAAAACAAAAGATTATTTCAAAATAAATTATTAATTTATTGAAAGTATACAAGCAAAAAATCATTTTGACTTGTGACGGGTTCACGCTTCTTTTCATTAACATGTCCTTTGGGGTCAGAATTAATGACAACTCTTTTCCAACCAAACCCAAAAAGTGAAGCGTGAAAGAAAGATGCAAATTAGGAAGCTTTTAAATATCAGAAGTTAGAGTAAGTGTGTGGTAATTTGGGGAATGTTATGATAGTCTGTGATTCAATTGCGTAGTGACAGCCAACAGAGGAATTCCGTGACAGAGAGCCCTTAGGTCAAGGTGCATAACCATTTCACTCCTGTGGAACCATAACTACAACTAGAATCAGATTGATCTCTACTTCATTCGACATTAAGGTAGGAGTGACTATTTAATATTCGGATCTGTGATAGAATTATAATTGAGCTTAGGCGAGTTTGTTATTGATAGTGATCCGGTTACGCTATTTCTGTATTATATATATTGTGTGTTTAGTCATCGTAGATTCTCTCCCATATGTTAATATTATCTAATCTGTTAAAGGTTTAAGTTTAAGATCTTAATAAAGTCATATTAAGATCATGTCAGCTTCTAATTCTTCATTTATTCCTACAATTCTAGCTCACACTGATAATCAAGGAGAAGGGCACCCAAGGGGGGCACCTTCACAGACTTAATTAGACATAATAATAAATGTACAAGTATTATACATGTGGCTTATTTAGGACTACAATTATTATATCCAGACCACGAAGCAATATAAGTCAGATGTTCTTTTATTGTGATTGCATAAAATTACAAAAGTTAACTTACAAAATGTCCGGCTTAGAAATCTTAAGAAAAAGGAAGATTAAAATTAAAATTATAAATCTTTTTTGAAATTGCTCGAAATTATTCTCGGAACAAAAAGCTTTTCCAAATGCGTTACATAAGTGTATTGTCATTTTTGTTCCATTTCTTCATTCAGTGTCACTTTCGTTGAAATCCAACAATGATGCCATATTGGTAAGAAAAAGTAAAAATAGTTTTACAAACTTTTCAAAGTGAAACGAAACACTAACGTACGGTACCTCAGCATCGCAAGGGAAAATGAAATGTGCGTAATAACGTCAAGGTCAGCATCCTTAGAAATCTGGTATTTGTGATTACGTTAGAAAGTGCAGTTTGTTACTCAAGGGGTAAATTCAGTGCTTCTCAAAGTTTCAATATTCGTGACCCAATATTCAGTCATAATTTGCATCGCGCCCCACTAAAACAATAAATTGTGTTGAATTCAATATAATACTATACTCTGACGCTAAAACTACGATATGACTTTAACCTCTTAAGTGCCACCGGCGTACATAAACGCCTCGTTCAACCAAAGTGTTAATTTAGCTGGACGTATAAATACGTCTTTCCAAAGTACGATCTTTTCTGTACACTGATATTTATAAAACTATTCCGAAGGATTTGGAATGCAATAAAAGGACCTTGACAACGTTTGCGAAAGATTTACTTATTTCGGATTATTTTTTATTTATTTATTCCTCCCCTCCCCTAATACATCACATACGCATGCCTACATAGAAAACGGGAGGCAAATCGCGCAACTTTTAATCAGCAGCTAAGGGATTTATTATAAACCGTACAAATTATCAAGATAAGTGTTAGTTTTTGTGTATAAGTTTATATATGACAATCCCATGGGGTTAACGGAGATTCTTAAATTTGTTCTTAACTTAGTATTGTTAAATTTATTATAAAATACATTGTGTAGCACTGATACATTTATAAGTGTCAATCACTTAAGTGTTTCACCTATAATCAATCAATGTAAATGTGTATTTTGTTTTTATTATGTCAGAATGTATTTCGTTTGTTTACTTTCTGTAAATTAATAATTTTTTAAAATAATTTTTTGTTTTCAATTTTGATATGCTCGCCCCCTTTTTGTTAGTTGTCACCCCCCCTCAGGGGGCCCCCCCGGGGAAAACGCTGGGAAATTTCAGTGCGTCCTCTGAATTGATGGCCTCTGCCGTGTGAATTCATTTAAGACAGTGGTCTTCAAACTATGTCCCGCGGAACCCAGAGATTACACAAAGTATATCCAGGGTTTCTTCAATTCACATTGAAAAAAAACGAAAAAAAAATTATAAATGTGTTTGCAAAACGGAATTTTGTTGTCTATTGAGTTTGTATAATCACAACTTTTTAAAGATCATTTCAGGCATTACATACAGTTAACTTTATTTTCTAATACTTTTTTTTAACCTTTATATAATATAATAAAATATTATAACATTTTTCTTTATGTAGGTTGTGAATATTCTTTTGTTTACAATCCCGGGTTCAAAGAAATTTTTTCTACCTTTTTATGAACAAAACAAAGTTTTAAAGGGGCCCCTTTTTTTTAAATTGAAAAAATTATCTATAGTAAAGGTGAGGGAATAATTTAACGATAAATAAACTAATTTGATGTTAAAATCTAAATTGAAGCAAGAACAGCTACTAAATTTTAGGTTGCAAATTCCTTTAAAATTTATGAGATTTTTCATATAACTACAAACAATTCAATGGCATTCGGAATAATGCATTTAAGCGAAAAATACTTCTCAAGGGGATACAAAAACAAGGTATTAAATCAAATTAAATGTAGAATATGAAATACGACTTCAGAGAACTTCAAGTCTCAGACTTCAACAGTTCCTGTAAAAAAAAAAGTATTTGAGCTTATGACCACACGGCAGAAGGTGAATAAAATCAAGGGGATATTAGTATTGTTATATAAAATTATTTATTCTTATGTCTACAATCACAAAAAGTAATATCTTTTGCGAAATATATAACCATATTTGTGAATTAATTGTATTCTCAAATATAAAAAAAAATTTTACGGTTGCTAAATAGGTTATAAATATTAAGATTCAAAATTATTTAAATACCAAAAAAACCCCCATCAAGGGTTTTTCCGTATTTGTAGTGTTTTCATTTGGATTATTTGACATAATTTAAAATTTTAATTTTTATTTTAAAAAAATCTACTAAAGGTTTTTTGTTTTTGGGGATTTTAATCTACATTAAAATCCCCCACATAAAATAATAGACAATTTTTTGAGAAGATGGATCCGGCTTCACACACACACAGAGTAGGCACCTAAATTTTTGTGAATGACTTCAAAATTTTTCCAACTTGTTTCGGGAAATATAAATAGAACCCATTAAAATTATTTATCCATTTTCTGCTCTACATTTTGCTGCACAAATTTCTCTGATACATGACTTATTCAAACCAAGTTATTCAATAGTATTATTACGAGTAGTATCGTTACCATTCAGTTGTATTGTTACAAATAGTATTAATACCATTCAGTTGTATTTTTACGAGTAGTATTGCTAATATTCATTTGTATTGTTACGAGTAGTATTGTTCCCGTTCAGTTGTATTGTTAGGAGTAGTATGTTCTCCTTCAGTTGTTTTGGGTTCCAAGTAGTTTTTTGTTCTCATTCAGTTGTGATTGTTACAGTAGTATTGTTCTCATTCAGTTGTATTGTTACGAGTAGTATTGTTACCGTTCAGTTGTATTGTTACGCGAGAAAAGGTTTATTCACCAGTTGTATTGTTACGAGTAGTATTGTTCTCATTCAGTTGTATTGTTACGAGTAGTATTGATCTCGTTCAGTTGTATTGTTACGTGTAGTATTGTTACCGTTCAGTTGTATTGTTACGCGAGTAGTATTATTACACTTCAGTTGTATTGTTACGAGTAGTATTGTTACCATTCAGTTGTATTGTTACAAGTAGTACAATTACCGTTGTTACAAGCGTTACAAACCGATGCTTGGCTTTTTAAAACGCATCATTCAAGTTCACTCACCAGAAAAATGCGCCTAAAGAAGTTATCACTTCAAAAATGCAAGCACATACTCCAATTATTAAACATAAAGCATGGGTATGTGATACTCGAATTACATTTATGAGTAAATTATATTAATGATATTAAATTTTTTTAACAGAAGCAATAATTTTTTATTTGTTACATTAAGTACCTATAACGTGTTGGCTTACTTTGAATATTATTTTAAAATGAATTTTTAGTGAGTGTGTGCATGGGGAACGGGGTTCGCACAGAAAGCATCTTTCAGCTCTGAGGGCTCCGCGAATGGAAAACGTTTGAAGACCACTGATTTAAGAAATAGTGGTACCATATACATGGGTCGACGACAGTTATGCATCAGCATTGGAAATGGTTTTACACACCATTTGAATGCTCCTTTGCAACATGCTGTAGCTGGTGTTGCTCTTTTAAAAGTTAATCACTTAAGGTATCCGACTATTTAAAACCTTTTCAAAAAAAAAATGGAAATAGGAAATTTTTTTGGGGTTTTTCCCATTTATTTACCCCTTTAAAAAAAACGTTTAAAAGAAAAAAGAAAAAATTTTATGCTACTAAAATGGGAAAAATGAGTAAAAAGAAAAAAAATTACATTCAAATAGTAAATGAACGAATTCTCAATCTTTCAATTTTTTTAATTTTTTTATTTCATTTTAAATATCTTCGGATAAAAAATTTTTTAATTTTTACCAAAACTAGAGCATTTATCGTTGTTTATAAAATTCAAAAAACAGCGATTATATTCGCATAAAGAACTGTAAATTTCGTAATAAAACAGTGATTGATAACTTTGAAGATTAAAATACTTCTACTATTATACAGAACATGCACAACAAAATTTAACCAAATTGTTTTGAAAACTTTTTTGGCAATCGCTGTCCCCGTTTGAGCTTTTCGGAATAAAACGCATTTCGCATAAAACACATTTTAAAGTTTTACATCTTACGCAAAGTTATGGGGTCCGCTTTTACTAAAACATTTGTAGCTTTTATTCTAGTGAATCGAAAGGAAAAAACTTGGTATTTTTATAAAGCTAATAAGATGGCCTATAAAATAAAATCATAAAAAAAATTATCAATTTTTAAAAGAAAAAAATCATGATTTTAGTGTAGGCGGATGCCTCAAACATTATATCATAAGGTAGGAATCTTCAACCTTTAACGCTCGAGGGACATATCCAAAAATCCACAATGATCCGTGGCCCCTTTATTTTCAATGATACGCGGGCCACACGACTGTCAAAAAAATGTACTCAGGAAATTTAAATGAGAAAGGGAGGTTTGTGTGTGTGTGTGTTTTATAAGACTACAACTGATTCTAAGGGAAGAAGTGGTGTTGTATATGTCACAGGGAAATGATTAAATTAGGGATTTATCAAATCCCTAAGAGAGAAGATCAATTCACGCAGGATGTTAAAAGAACTCTGTTAGGTGATTTCCCTAAGGAAAGCAAGTTCAATCCCTAACCTGTTTCAGTGAAATGATGAAATAATATTGTCAAGAGTTTAAAAGTGTTCATTTAGTAAACATGGTGCATTATTAAAAGTAGAGTAATTAATACAACAATAATCATTGAATCACAAATTATTTTTTCGAAATTAATCAACAAAATAATTAGATAATAAAGCTAGTATTTTTTTTAAAAGGTTACTTCTAGAGGAAATTCAATTGTTTTTTTAAATTATACATTAATGTAGTACTTCAGAAATATCCTGTTTTATTTGTAACAACTTTTTTTCAGTTATTATTTTCCTTTTATAATAGCTTTTTTATTATTATCAAAAAAGCCTTTTCTTTTATTTATAAAGCGGGTGTGGTCGATTTCTCTAATTTATTTGTTTACAATTTTCAAGTTATGTTTTATCCAGTTTCGTATTTTCAGGCTTACAAAAGTGATATATCAATCGAAAGAAAATAATGTAAAGAATATAACTAAAAAAAAACAAAACACAAGTAATATTAAAAAAAATAATTAAGTCAATTCCTACTTAGATCAACAAAGAAAAAATTTATTTCAGCTACTTTTTATTAAATAGTTACAATTAATAAAAATATGTATGTACATATGACAGAATCACAACATTAAGAAATTAATTTTTATTAATGATCATTTAAGTATTGTATTGTCATCCAAAACAATCGTGTATAAAAAATTTCAGTTCAAATGAATGCTTTAAAACGTGAGAAAAACACCTTTTCAAGTTTTGACTCAAGTCGCCAAAATGGTCGTTAAGTCTTCAAAAATGATGCCAACGTGACTGTATTTGTAATTCTTTAAATAATTAGTTTTAATCAATTAATTTTTATTATTATAATTAAATTATTATATTGTCATCCAAAATAATATTGTGTATAAAATTTCAGCTCAATTGAGCGCTTTAAAATGTATTTTATAAATGATTGAAAATTCCACCAAGATAAATAAATAAATATATAGAGTGTGAGCTAAAGTATAGGATTTGAATAATATTTAGGTCATTTTGTTTTGGCGTCACGTCAGAAGCCTGGCGCTTCTGCGTGTTAACTTTGCGTGTTAAAGATAAAAGTCCACCTTTTCTGCTGAAAACTTCTGAGATTTTATGCATAGTCAGATTTTTTTATACTTACAATTATTTAAGATACAATAAAATTTTTGAAAAAATTAAGAAAAATTTAAGAAGAAATTTAAGAAAATTTTATTTCAAATCGACATTATATATAATATCCATATACAAGGTTTAAAACATCAAGAATAACATAAGAAATGGTATGTTTTACGACAAGATGCACACCATTCAATCGTTCCAGACATTGCCTCAGATTCAAATAAGTGCCTCTAAAATAGCCTCAGAGGACCATTCGTGGCCCGCGGGGCACGGGTTGAAGACCCCTATCGTAACGTATGTGCATACTCAATTTCGTTTCATTCTTTCTTATTGAATCACTTTTTATGCTATAAGGTACAAATAAAATGAATTTAAATTATGAAAAATCAGTATCAGTATCATACAGTTTTCGTATAAGAAAAGTTGTCCTCTAGAATAAATACATCAATAAGAGAATTTGCAGTTTTTATGCAAAAAGAAAAAAATTATATAAAAATAAAGCCTTTATATCTGTATTAAACACGTTAGCAAACCGTACTTTAAAAGAATCATTGAAAGCGAGTGCATTACAATAAAACGCAAAGTATTTCAAATAATGAATCAGAATCCATATTTTTCTTAAAAATGCTATCTTATTTAAAATGTGTTGATCATTAAAGACATAAAATCAAAGAGAAGTTTTTCTTATATTTTATTTATTTTTATAATACTTCATTTTTTAATTTGATTTAAGAAATTTAATTTATCAATTTTATGTTTTTGACATGACTCTTCCTTTTAGAACTTCTACACTTGCCTATTGATGATATTAAAATTTTCATTGAAATAAACTCATAAGTAAATATAAATATACTCGTAAAGTTGTTTTTGCAACTTTCTATTAAATAAAAAAAATAATATTTGATTTGCAGCATTTGTGTTTCCAATGAACACTTATATATCCAAGCAGAAAATAAAAAAATAAGTATTTAATGAAGATAAATAGATGGCATCCTCAAATAATTCGTTTATATAATCATAATTTGCTTTAAAATTCCTTAAAGTTTTAATTCCACCTTAAACATTTTTATTTATTGACACGTCATAGTTTAATTTTCTTTTCGCTTAAAGGTAAGTAATTGATTTACACATGCATCTGGAAAAATAAACTTTATATATTTAAGGATATCATACACGCAGATAAAATTTTATATTTTCGAAATACAAACATAAACATTACTTGTAAGACAGCTAACAGCAAAAAAATAAGAATAATTCATTTTATTAAAATATTCCCTAAATAAAATTTCCTTTTATTTTTTTTTCTTTGCCTTATCATTTCCAGCAGTCTGTTTGCTTACAAGTTTTCATTAGCAATATAAATTGTAATTAATTTAAAATCCGGAAAACATTTACTTGTGTTTATTATACCAATAAAATAAAAAGTCGATTTACATTTTAGAAAGTCATTTGTTAATAAACGGAAGTAGCTACCTAAATTAACAACAGAAAAAAAATAGGTTTCTTGTGCCAATATATTTCATTACAGCACATTTCACAAAAAGCTTTTATAAATTTAATACTTAACATAAATATATTTTTCAAAAATTCTTAGGATTTTCCTAATAAGCTGATAATTAATATTTATTTTTTCCAAGGTTTTTCCATAAAAATGTTTGATTTATGTCGGAGTATTAACGCAGACTGTGTGTGAACAGTAATATATACACGAGGAAAAAATCAACAATAAGTTGGTTACCATGGGAACTGCTGTATGGGTGTGTCTATATAAAATGATAATGTGTTACTAGAGACGGATAACACAGGTAATATCAGATTCATGAGAATGTTTTATACTGTGTGGATTGTGTTGAAAACACATTTTAAGAACTAAATGTGAATACAATTAATAAATTTACAAATATGTCATGTCATTTTAATTCTTATAAACTTTTAAAATTGATGTAATGTCGAGTGAATTTTAAAAATTTATGAACCTTTCGTTTAAAAAAAAAATAATGCAATTTTACGGTATTGTAAAATCCTTATATAAAGATAGTATGATATTATACATCCAATAAAGATAATGGTGTAACTAAAAGAAATGTAATAAATTGTGTCTGATTATTTTTTCGTAAATGTGAAAGACAATAAAAAAAGATGTTAGTTTGGAATAAAACATAGCTTTCTTGAGGTTGATTTTACTGTGAATTATATGACTTGACTTTCTACAAGTGAAAATTTTAAAATATTTCTTTACATTTGTATAACTTTTAATTCAAATATTTGTGTGTTTTATATAATGTATTTTGAATTAGTGTTTTCATCTCTTTTTCTACAATTATAATCGAACACATTTTCTCTGATAGACTTCCCTTTTTCAGCGTTCCTTGTGGTTAAAGTCAAGCATTTTTAAAGATATAGTGCAGATATGCACTTTTAAGTCTGGACTCTTAACCATTAACCCGGGAGGAGTCCCGCAAAACACCGAGTCATCCCAGGCTGACGAAATCCTTCATTCTGGAAAAACTGTTTGTTACCTATGACCTTGTCAGTATCCTCCTATATGACTGTCTCCATCGGAACTAAAATGTATTTGTCTTGTATCTCCCTCTTTTTGGAGGGCAAACGTTTTCTTATAATTTGAAGGTACTTGGGGTGACTGAGTTAACCGCGTGACCACTTTTTTGTTTCAAAATATTTTTTTATGAACAGGCTACATTTTCCCCATGTGAACGACATTTTTTTCTGTTGCTGTGTTGTACGACTCATTATGGTTTATAAATGTAAATAAACAGTATATAAAAATGAAATGGCATCTGTGATCTCTATTGGATTAAGTGGAAACTTCGGAACAAGAAATTGATCAAGCAAGTGATGAACCTGATGAAATAATGGAGATTAACCATATAGAGAAAGTAAATTTGAGAAAAAAGATGAGCATGAAACGTTTGGTTTGAAAGAAAGATTTTCAAATACTACACTGAGAATTCAAATGGATATCATGGCTTCATATCAAAAAGGATATGAAACCACTAGTGTGCAACAAGACACATTGGGCCATGTCGAAAATACACAAACAAGAAAAAGTTCAACATGCTATTTGTCAATCGTCAATAAAAACTATGATAACTTGAACAGAATTGTCTGAAAACAGAACAGAATTGTCTGTCATCATTCATGTAATGTTAGTGAAAAGTGTCTGTGATCTGTGTCCTTTATTGAAGTTACACACATGTGAAGCTTCTTGTTTCAGTTTGATTGATATTTTTTCTCCAAATATCAAAGAAAAATTGAAAAAAAGTTATTTAAAGCAGGTAAGTATACTTTCTCTTAATTAAATTGTTTACTGGGATTACTCTATTTTTATCGTAAATTATAAAAAAATAATTCTTTATAAATTCTTCAGAATTTTTTATAAAAATAATTATAAAGAAAAGGTTTGGGGTGACTCAGTCAATCCGCGCGACCACTAACATCACCGTCAACCATGTGACTGCTCCCGGTTTAAGATAAATACGAAACTTAATAGGTTTGGATGGCAATAATAAATCGATATTTTTAGCTTATTCTTTTCACCTCAACAAATTCTTAAGGTATCCGAATACTTGCGACAACTGTTTCTTGAAAAAATGAAGATATGGGGTTTTTTTGTGATTTTTAGGTTTATTTAGTATATTTTAAGCAAAAAATCGTAAAATTGAAAACAGAATTTTTTATTATTATTATTAAAATGAGAAAAACTGCTAAATATGCACAAAAAATTGCCTAAACAGGGCTCCACTCTGTACAAAAATTTTACGAACAAATTCTCAATTTTTCAATTTTAATGTGTTACTTTGTTATTCATGTTTGAAATGACCTTCAGGATAATAGATATTTTTATTTTTACAAAACCTAGAGCCTTCTATCTTAGTGACTATATGAAATTGCTTAAAAAAACAGTGATTATATTCACATAAAGAACTGTACATTTTGAAATAATACAGTGATTGATAAATCTGAAGAACGAAACACTTCTACTGTTATACAAAACATTTACAAAAAGTTTCATTACATTATTTTCAAAACTTTTTGAGCAATCGCTGCCCGCGTTTGAGTTTTTCGAAAAAAACACATTTTGAGTAAAACGCATTTTAAAGTTTGACATCTTGTGTAGAGTTATGGCATCTTCTTTAGTTAAAACACTTGTAGTTTTTGTTCTAGTGAGTGGAAAACAAAAAGCTTGGTATTTTGGTTAAGCTAATAAGATGGTCTATAAAATAAAATCATAAAACAAATTTGTCAATTTTTGAAAAAGATCATGATTTTAGGGTAGTTAGATACCTTAACTATTTCCATCCATTATTTATTTTTCCACAAGTAATCCACTTTTCGTAATCGGATGCAGGCATATAAGTGGAAAAAATAAAATTAGAAGCACATAAAACTCAGGAAATTATGATTTTTTTTTTCTTTTTAAAAATTTTTTAAATAAATTTACGTAGAATAATTTAAAAACATTTTTTAATAAATTTACGTAGAATGATCTTTATGCTGTTCAAGCATAAAGATCATTCTACGTAAATGTTAACAAAATCAAACGAAATAACGACACTTTAATTTTGAATCTTGTGAATTCTTAGTTATAAGCAGTTTTAAATCAATCTGATTTCACTGTTCTTTTAAATAAGAAAAAAAAAGCTCTGATGTTCCTGATCTCAAATATACTTTTAATAAAAAATTAAAATTATAACATTCAATTAAAAAGGATTGAAAAAACTCTATTTAGTTAATTGCCATGAAAAAAGAGATAATATGATTTTACAACCAATACTCTAAATCTTGTATCCATCTGTAAGAAATCTAGAGACCAATATTTAGAATTATTATAAAATACTAACAGTAATTGTGAAAATAGTAATTTAGATCGGGGCTGAAGATCACGTAAATAAAATAAAAATTTTAAGATTAACGAAATAAAATTGCCATCTATTTTAAGCTCGTTATCTATGAAAAAGTTTACCCTAATATCTACCAACAAATTATAACAGATTTATTTTAGAATTAGTTGGAGGAACTATTTTTATCATTTTACAGTACAATAAGATACATTAAAAATCGATTTTAATGAATTCAGTGAAGCTCAGTGCCTGAGTGGTAGCGTTTCGCGCTTCCCCACCACAGGTCTGAGGTTCAGATCCCGAGCTGGGCAAGGTCGACTCAGCCCTTCATCCCTTCAGTGGGCTGATAAACGAGTTCAAACTTGTGTGGGAAGCAAACACAGGGCATTTCACGTCAGACTGTCTACATGGTCGGAACATCTACTCATGTAACTCAGCGCCTAAAGTCACGAAAACTGATATGGGCGTATTAGACCTTGGCCCTCATCATCTGTTGCGCCACTGAGTTAAGTTTCTATATTGAGTAACATTTCCTCATGGTGGATGAAACTGTACTTTGAAAAAAATGTTATAAGAAATATTTTCTTTTTGTAATTTAATTGAACTATAAATTGTTTTAAAATAATAATAATAAAAAATATGTTAAATTTTCTGTATTTCTTAAGTATTCGAAGAGTTCATTAAAGCAAAATAATTGATGCATTATTAAATTAAAGAGGAAGAAAAAAAAATGTATGAAATGCGAGGTAAATTTAATTTAACTTCCTAGAACTGATAATAAATACTTTTAGTGAAGAAATTAAACTAGAATGTTAAATAATGTGTCTTAATTTGAATCTTTACAATACAAGTTTTGTGATTCAGCATTGAATTTCATGAATTAATGAAATATAAATGTTTCTGGTTTTAATTAATTTTCTGAATTGAACAAAATACCTAAGATTTAATAACGGAAACAATCATTTCATACGCAATAAAAATAATTTTAATTTGCTTCTTTTGTAACGGAAAACTTTTATTGCAAAAACTTAATTAAAAACTTGATATCTACTTAATATAATATTAAAAATGAATAATAAATTTACGAGCTTCATAATTTAGAACGTAGTGATGGCATAACATGCGGAAATGTTACATTCTGGGGTAGAAATCTGGTGAGTATATTTATTCCCTAAAAATATCATGTTACAATCTATGTGTTTTATTCATCAATGAATAAACATAAGAAAATATTTCTCCATAATATCTGATTGAGAACATATATCATATAAAAGCATTTCTCAAAATGTGGGGTGTACTTCCTAAGGGGAGGGGTGTGATAACTCCATGAAAGGGGCGCGAGCATAATGAAAAGTCGAAAAAAATATTATTTTAAAAAAATTATTAATTTACTGAAAGTAAACAAACAAAATACATTCAGACATAATAAAATTTAGAATACACATTTGTACTGATATTATGCATTTATATAAATGTATCAGTACTGCACAATGTATTTTATAATTAATTTAACAATACTATGTTAAGAACAAGTTTAATAATTACCAGTAACCCCATGGTCTTGTGATATATAAAATATACACAAAAATAACACTCATCTTGATAATTTATACATTTTATAATTAATCCATTAACTTCAGATCAAAAGTTACGCAATTCGCTCCCCAATACCACCATTTTCCACGTAGGTGCGTGTATGTGGTGTAATGGGGAGGAATTAAAAGGAATAAATAAGTAAAATCTTCTCTGAAATAAGTAAATTCTTCGCAAACACTGTCGAGGTCCTTTTATTGCATTCCAAAGCCTTCAAAATAATTTTATAGATAGCAGTGCACAGAGAAGATTGTACTTTGTGGAAAGACGTATATATACGTGCAAGGCAATTAATATTTTGGCTGAGCAAGACGTTTATATACAAGAAGTTTATATGCTTAAGAGGTTATAGTCGTATTGTAGCTTTAGCGTTAATGTATAGTATTATTGAATTCAATACATTGTTACTGCATAGGCGAGGGGGATGAAAAATATGATTGAATATTGGGACAGAAATATTGAAAGTTTGAGAAGCACTGAAATAAAAAGTTCTTTTCCTGTTATTAAGAAAGAAAACGAGGAGAAAAAGGTATTTAATTATGATATAATGGGGAATAATGTATGAACGCCGATAATTTATTTTAATTTTTCGAACTTTTTTCTTCATTCATCACGAATTAAAAACAAGATACGGGTAAGAATGTGTTCAAATCCACTCAGAAAATACGAAAAATAAAATAAAATGATAGACGTAGAATAAAACTTGAAGTTCACGTGTTATTTATCCAATTCCTCTCTACTATTAGTTCACTCTCTCACTATATATATATATATATATCTTGTTCAAATTTTCAATTTTTCATAAAATACTTTCTATTCTTCCATTCAAATTCAAATACATTTTTTAAACTTGTAATGGATGACACTTGATGTTAATACAGTTTTAAGCATTAATTCATTAATTAAATTGAAAAATGAATAAATAGTAACAAACAAAAATAATAGTCCAAATTATATGTACAAAGGAAAATTGTATTTTGTGTCTCTGTTGCTCAATAGATAGCGCGTTAGACTTCAAATCCAAAGGTCATGAGTTCGAGTTTCAAATGGGATGCAATAATTTCTGAGAATGGTATTTTTCTTTTTCCACTCTATTTTACAAGAATAATTAAATTTAATTAATGAATAAATAGTAACAAACAAAAACGAAAAATAGTGCAACATCCAAGGTAGAAAGGAAAATGGAAACTTGCAAAGAAAATCGATTTCTATTTTGTCACATAATACTATGATTCTATCATATGTATGTACGTATTTATTTTAATTGTGATTATTTAATAAAAGTAACTAAAATAAAAATTTTCTTTGTTGATCGATATAAGTAGGAATTGACTTAAAATTGTTTATTTTTTATATTACTTGTTACCTTATTTTAGTAATTGAAATAATGGGGCACTCCTTTTCAAAGCCAGAACTTTTGCGTGAAATCCTTAAGAAATTTTACAGCAAAATATTTTTACACTATTGTTTACTACGGAAAAATTTTTGCGCTGAAGTTTGCTAAAATTTATAACACTGGGGAAGAAATTATGAGCATTCAATGAAATTAGCAGAAAAAGTGGTGTAACAGATAAAATTGTTATGAGATTATTCATGTGTGGGTTGTGAACAAAAATACTATAAAATTGAATGAATTACGTATATTGTGGTTCTATTTGGAAAAAGCATTAAAAGTCACACACAAACATGAATAAGTGTGTTCTTTTTTCTTCTTTTTTTAGTTTTTAAAAAACTGCACCATAAACAATATTGTAGTCAAGCGTTTCTCAAACTGTGGGGGGCACGAGCATACTGAATAATTGAAAACAAAAGATTATTTAAAAAAAATATTAATTTGCTGAAAGCAAACAAACAAAATACATTCTGACATAATTATAAATAAATACACATTTACACAAATATCATACTCTTTTAAATGTATCAGTATAGCACAATGTATTTTATAATTAATTTAGCAATACTAAAGGCCGTATCACACGTATACTTTTCATGCAATTTTTTCGCCCAATTTTTGGCCGAATCTGAGGGAGAAGAGTTGCCGTAAGCAAAACGAGATGTTCTGACGTCAGCCGCTCTCTATCTCCACATTGAAAAATTACTCGCTGATTTCTCTTCTTCGGAAAACGAGCATCCAAAATTATTTCTTTCATTTCGCTTACGCTTTTGTTGATGGGTGTAAGCAGAAATAGAGTACCATTCTATTTAAAATACTATACGGCAAATCTGAAGTGTTAGACGAAACCAAAGCCGCCATCTTGTTTATGACGTAGGGCGCCGAAGAACCTCTTTGGCTGGAATTTCAAGCAATTTTTATTTAGAACAACTTTTTGAGCTCGCTAGCAAAACATTGTTCTAAAGCGGTTGCTACGGCAACTGAGTAAAAATTGCACGAGTTGGACGAAAAATTGCTTGAAACGCTTACGTGTGATACGGCCTTAAGAATAAGTTTAATAATTTCCATTAAACTCATAGGCTTGTTCATATATAAAATTATATATTAAAATTAGCACTTATCTTGATAATTTTTACTATTTATAATTAATCCCCTTCCTGCTCATTAAAAATACGTCATTCGCTCCCTAATGTCACCGTTTTTCACGTAGACGTGCGTATGTGATGTATTAGGGGGAAGATAGAAAAGGAATACAAAAGCAAATAGCATTCCAAGGCTTTGTGAAAAATTGTATGAATGACACTGCATAGAAAAGATCGTACTTCGGAAAGACGTATATATACGTCCGGGGCAATTAATTCTTTGGCTGAGGGGAACTTTATATAAGCAGGCGGCACTTAAGAGGTTAAAGTCGTATTGCAAAGTCGTCTTTAGCATCAAAGTATAGTATTATTGAATTCAATACATCGTTTTTGTATGGAGGAGGGCGTGATGAAAATTATGATTGAATTTTGGGTCACAAATATTGAAAGTTTGAGAAGCACAGTTGTAGACTTACAATCATGGTTTAGCAGAGCGTTCTGTATTCTTGATTATTTCCTCATAGCATCATCTAATTGAGATGATTACTTTTTTACTATACGATTATAGACTTCATGAACTGATTTTTTTATGGGGGGATACAGTTACACCATATAATGTTTAAATCGTAATATATACCTTAAAAGGATTTAAGTCAAGATAGATATTTAGTAAGTCTAATAAATGAATTATTGTAGTTTAAAGCCATTGTTTATATATCTTGGCTTTGTGTCAAAAAAAAAAGTCGGCTGTGTGGCGTAGTTGTTCGTAGGCCTAAAACAAAGGGTTTGGGGTTTTCGCCCGGCCCACTCGGTGGATTTTGTTGAAGCAAAAAATAAAAGCGTTCAGATTATGTGGCATGCAAAAAATCCCTTGAGTTTTCATTTGTTTGGGGTAGTCTTAAAAAAAATTTAAAATTTCCCTGCAATTTCCTCTGGGAATTCGGGGTGCATCCCACTGGGGAGGAAACTGGGCGTCAAAATTACTTGCGGCAATTGGTATCGAGTACATGATGCCGCACTAAAAAGTGATACTGGCTCCTGAAGAATGTACTAGATTTGCAAATTTTTAAACCCATTCCGCCCTTAGGAAAAAAGTGTAAAAAATTAATCGTTTTGAAAAATTTATGGAATATTATTAAAAAACAAATTACTTATAGGAAGTAATGTTTGTAGTTTTAGAATTGTGTGTATATACATTTTGACGTTATCATTTTGATTACCGGTCATGTGGAGTTGCGTTGATAAATTTAATACTATAAGAACGCAGTAGATTGTTCTCAGAATCTCATTTGATTTAAAGACAAATCTGGATGTCTGTTTATATATCTATGCACACACACGTACATACACATACATACACAAACATATATATATATATATATATGTATATATATATATATCAGTGTTTCTCAATCTGTAGGGCGCCCCCTGGGGTGGAGTGATAATCCAACGAGGGGGCGCAAGCCCATCGAAAAGTCAAAAATTCAAAACATTATTTAAAAATATTATTAATTTACTGAAAGGAAGTAAAGCAAAATACATTCTAAAACAATAAAAAATAAAATACACATTTACATTGATATAATACACTTATAAATGTATCAGTACTGCAAAATGTACTTGATAATTAATTTAACAATACCAAGTTAAGAAAAAGTTTAACAATTACCAGTGACCCCATGGGCTTGTCATATGTAAAATTATATATAAAATTTAATGCTTTTCTTGATAATTCGTAGGGTTTGTAATTAAGTTTTTATTGTAGATTTACGTCAAAATACATCATTATTGAATTCAATTAATTATTATTGTTTGGATGGGGAAGGGAGCGCGAAGAAAATTATGACTGAAAATTGGGTCACAAGTAATGGAAGTTTGAGAAGCACTAATATATATACATTTAGGAAAAAACCTGTGAATAGTTATCAAAAAATGTGTCAATGATAATCAAGTCTAATTATGTAATTCTGTACGCAGTTTTTGATAAACTGTAAAATTGCTCATTAAAGCAACTTTTGTATTTCTGAAGGTGTTTTAATTTAACTTAGAATTATTTATATTATTAGTCACATAATGATAAATATAAAATGATACATGTAAAAAATATTTGAATAAATAAAAATGTTTTGCCTTACATGTCACGAAAAAGATATTAAATTTCCTTAGAAGTATCGTATGAATTAAAATATTCCAGGTAATTATCGCTTTATAAAAATAATACATTTTTTTAAAACTTTATTTGATATTAGGAACGGTGTATTATATATTTTTCTATTCTTATTTTTTTAAAGAAATAAAAATCAAAATAAATTAAAGTATCATGTAAAACCAATTGTTTTGTCATCAGTGAATTAAAATATTTAAAATGAGCTTGTTTTCAATTAATATTTTTCCATGTTTTACTCTACGTTTGATGTAAAAAAAGTAAAATATACTTGTTTTTGCTATTATTTTCACTACGCTCTTTTTTAACGAAAACACAGCATAAACTTAAAAATCATTTCTTTTAAATGAAAATGTTTTTCAATAATTTGTTTTTCTTAGACTTGAAGTTTTACAGAAATAAAATAACGTGAAAAATCGCATTAAAACAACATAAAATATTTTAAAGCTGGATTTTTTTTAAAAAAAGTTATCAAATAAGGCAAAATATATGCCATGAAACATTATATGTTCTTGAAAGCATTATCAAAACGTATATTTTTTTTTTATTTAAATTTCATGTTTAGTAAATTTTTGAACGTTGAAGCTTGTGTAAGGAAAAACAAAATTCTTAAATAAGTGCAAACGATTTTTATTATTCTAGATTCCTTTAAAATCTCTGATAGACTTTTTTCTCTTTAACATTTACCTTTATTTGTTAATGCAATGCCTGTTTATTAAATGAAAACTCATACATTTTTCTCAGGAAATTTCATAGTTGAAACATGTTTTAAAAATGTAGTCTGTTACGCTGAATTTTCTCCGTAGGAACTTTTTAATTAATCGAAAAGATTAAATTAAAGAAATAGTTTAATGGATTAATTTTTTTTAACATTTTTCTTTGTCAAAATAAAATATAAGAATTATCATCAAGGAATTTACTTATTTTATTTGAAGACAATAGATAATTTCTTATACTTAACCTATCAACCGTTGTTGAAGACTCAAGCAATAATGAAACAAATTTGGCCCATTATTCTGAAAGCATAAAATATTTTTTTCAATACATATATATTATGGTTCACTTTCTTATTTATTAAGTGATTTTCAAATATTTTTAATAGTCCTATCGTATAAATATTTCATTATAATGTGTGTGTTACGATATATCTATATAGCATAATGTAGATGAATATTACTAAATGTTGCTCTTTTTCAACTGTATTCTTACTAAAACAGAATTCTACTGCTATTATGTATCCATAAAAGAATTTACTAAAATACACTGAAGTGCCACTGAATTAGGGATACCTATCTAGTAACGAGTTGGGCCTCCTCTGGCCTTGATAGCTGCTGCCACACGACAAGGCATGGATTCAACAAGTTTCTGGAAACGTTCCACAGGAACGACTTGCCAAATATTGGCTAAAGCTGTCCATAATTCAATAAGTTTCTTTGGTGCTGCATGATGACTTTTCACGCCTTGTTCCACAACATTCCAAAGTTGCTCAATAGAATTTAAGTATGGGCTTTAGGTGGCCAGTTTATGACAAAAAAGTCAGAAGATTGATCATCCAATCAGCATAAACAGATGGAAATGATAACCCAGAAACTGTATGTACCGAATTCATCGAGGAAGGTAGATAACACGCACCACAGATCCCAAACAAGGCTACGAAAAAACACCCTAGACCATAATTGAGCCACCATGCCCTTGTACAGTTCCAACCTGGCATGTAGGACCCTTGGCTTCATGAGCCTGATGCCCTATTCTCAGCTTCCGGTCGGTGTTAAGTAGCCGGAATAGAGATTCATCAGTCCATGCTATTCATTTCCATTCTTCTACCTTCCAGTCTCTGTGGTCTCTTGCTCAGGCAATTCCTGCGGCCTGATGGCGAGCATTGAGCAATGATACTTTCCTAGACCGACGGCTCCCTAAACCCCTGCGGTGAAGCGAGCGTTGCTCAGTCCGTTTACTGACTGTACGACTGGCACCGTCATTCAACTGGGTGGTAAGTTGAGCTAATGTTTGGCTTCACTGGCTACGTACAATACACCTGAGCCGTCTCTAACACGCACTGTCATGGCTAATTGTCCTTTGCAGTTTGCCCGGTCCCTTGTTTTTGCCCCCAATCCATGTATTCTTAGTATAATTGACACTGTCGACCTTTAAAATCCTAGTTTCTGATGATTTAGGAAATTGAATGTCCCATGCGTCACGCACCTACGATTTGTCCGTGATCGAAGGTGTCTAAATTAGTCAGATTGCCCATGCTGGAAATTCCAACAACTAATTCAGAACAACCACACTATATATGCAGTTACCGTAGCGGTACACATTTGAATTGCCCTTGCCATCCACAAATCAGTGATATTTCAGTGTATTTTAGCTTTATTTTTATTTACCTTTTGTATCATCCTGTGTAAAAAACATATCCTTATTATTAGTGCCAATTTGGCAAAAAATTAATACGTTGTACGATATAGAGCAAAAAATTGAATATCAACTATCCATGAGGAGTCAGTGCAATGTTTGCAGATTAAAATGTAAATAATATTAAATATACATAAATATTTACTTGTACCATTCGGAAAATATACAAATAATTAATGCAGCTAAACAAGTTATATGATTGATATGAAGTGCAAGTTGTTTGCGTGGTTATAGAGCCGGATAAAAGGGAAGTTAACGGCAGATCAACCAGAAGTCAACATTCTTTGTCGCTTGATTTACTTGATCCTGGTAGATATGCGTGGAGTGTAAAAACATCCGGGATGTCAAAGATACCGAAGACAATTCAAGTCATCTAGGTATATTACAAGATGATAGATTATAAAATTACACGCACCTGGTCGCTACTGAAAAGCACATAAATGGCTTCACTGTACAAAGAGTTTGGAATAGATGGACCGAAGATGAAACGGGAATCATCATGAATGATCAGGTCCAGATAGACCAGGGATGGCCAGCCCATGCCACGCAGGGTGTTGTTGTTACAGTAGCACTCGAAGATTCATTGATTTTTTTTTAATTTGAATAATGATAATAAATGATAATTTTTCTTACAATTTTATCAAAGTGTGGTTAATTATATTACCCAACTTCATTCAAAATCAAAATTATTTAACTACAGCAACATGCTACACTGATAAGAATATATGATAACTTTTTTTTAAATTCAAGTAATTGGAATTATATTGAATTACGGAAATTTGTATCAACAAACATTTTTTTAAAAAAAATTTACATGATTTGGCAGTAAGACATTGCTGTAGGTATGAATCAACATGTTTGTGAACAAATATTTTCTATTATGAACACAGTAAAACCAAAATGTCGCTCAAAATTAGCTGATTTGCACCTAAAACAACCAAATGTTGTTAACATTTTCAAGAGAACTAATAAAAAATTTTTAAAAAAATAAAACTACATATTTCAAAACTGCACTTAGCAAGTACTAACTGTTAAATAATTATTTAGAAGTAACTCTTAATTTACTCATTTTTATACATTAATTAACTTATTCTGAACCCATTAAAAGTATATTAAACATAAAAGTAACCATAAGTTTGTATTTTCTCTTATTTCTATAGTTATGTATTATACTATTTTTAAATGTCCACTACTTATTATTGCAATAAAATGTGCTATTTGCGTAAAAATTTCACAATAGCTTATAAGTAGCATTTTTTTTATCTTTCGATATTTTTTGTTTGTTCAAGAAGTTGAAAGTGATACTCATAATTTCTTTTCATCAGATAGTGGCACTCTTCCCTAAAAAAATGGCCACCTCTGATTTAGACGTACAAAACAGCGTATGTGGATTTGCACTTTCAAATGATTGTGGTGGCGACCATATAATTAACTACTTTTGACATTCTGTCAAATGTTCAGGGAGCTTTGGATGCTCTAGTAAATGTGAGCACATCTTCACGAATATTGACTGAATGTAGCTTCTACACAAACCCAGCATTTTGAAGACTGCCATCGACATCAACCCTCCAACGCGTTGAAATCCGGCCTCTTGTACGAATGAATGGTAAAATGCAATGTTGAGTGACAATTCTCAGTTTTGTTTTTCTGATTATAAATATAGAGTAAGAGTCTGGATGCGTCAAAGGGATATAAAAAAACCGTCATGTCCGAGTCGTACACATGGTAGGACAAAAAGCCGTCTCCACTCTTCAACAACATTTATTTGCCCTGAATTGTTAAATTTCCTGTATTATTAAGTATTTTCTTTACTGTAAATAGTGTTCTTATCATGAAGGTTGATACTATATTTCTGTAAGGGAGCATTCTGTTTAATTTTGTCTATGCCTTCGGAAAT
The DNA here is from genome assembly GCA_019973955.1 of Trichonephila inaurata madagascariensis. NCBI lineage: Eukaryota > Metazoa > Arthropoda > Arachnida > Araneae > Nephilidae > Trichonephila > Trichonephila inaurata. Next base: position 58,023 of record BMAV01008910.1, read on the forward strand.
ATCAGCATCCGCAATTGTTGAAGACCTTAACGTTTGTGTCAGTTGTATACAATAGTTTGAAGGGCTAACAGACTCGATAACAGGTCACCTTTGATATACATCAGAAGCACATCGGTGACATGTTGATGAGTTGTTGCAGCTAGTTGTATATATATATATTACCTTATACTCAGTAGAAGAAATATATCTGTTACCGGCAAAGTATGAAATCCGACATTCTACAGAATGCCTAAAACTAGCCGGCAATGTATGAAATGATTCTTATTTCGTACATTGCCTAGTCATTTTATAGAATGCCTAATGAGAGATAAGCAAAGTATGAAATACATCTCCGATTCGTTTCGAATATTGTGTAGCAAGTCATGAGACTTTTAACTCGTGCCTCAGGCTATGAGTTTGCCAGTTGCACTTTGTGATTTGTTTGGGAATATCAAAATACTCAATTTTACTCAAGTTTGTTCAAGAAAAAAATGTTGTTTTTCCTGTGTTGCACACGGACGTAGCCAGGCCTAAATGAACCCCATATAGAAAATTTGTTGGGGGTTCTTTTTTGGAAAATAATTAAAAAAGATCGCTTTGACGAAAATTATTGAAAAGTGTCAAAATAAGTATACATAGACATATGTGTTGAAACACTTTATTACTTAAGAACTTGCTTATAGTCAGTGGTTTAATAGGTGTTTTCTCGATTGTTTTTCGGCAAACGCATTTATAACCATATCCATTGCAGATGATTTTAATTTTTCAAGTTCGTCTGTTTCTACTGACAGTATTGTAAAGTTCGAAAAACGATTTTGACCTCAGAAAACTGTAAGATGATTTTTAATAATTTTTAGCTTAGAAAAACTTTTAGCTGTTGCAGTTGTGAAAGGAAGGGGAAAAAGCAGTAGGCATGCAGTGGCGTAACGTAAACCTCCGCAACGGTGGAGGCGGCTGCCCAAATCCTGACTAACGCCAAGCACGTACTCTTTGTAAGATCCAGCTTGGGGCCCAAAACTTGACTTTGCTGGGAGGCCCTAATATTTTCCGTTACGCCATTGTAGGCAGGTTATAATAATATTTGGAAAACTGTAGGTGAGGCTATTGAAATTAATTAACACTAGTTCTGTGTGTTCCTTCATAGAATGGCTTACTCCATTTCGGATTTTAAACATCTTTTTGAAGTAAACGGTTTGTAGATGTTGTGTGTTAAGTATGTATCATATTCTGTGGCTAGATTTGCTGTCTGTTTTTTTTTTAAATTTTATTTATTTATTTATTTTTATTATTGTTATTTTCTTAGTTCGAAAAGAATAAATATTTATCCCGTTGTAAGATTTCGAAAATATTGCTAGGATCAAGGAAACTAGAATCTTTGTCCGGTTTGAGGTATTAACACATCTAAACAGCAATAATCCACATTCACTTTGAAAACGATTCCGGATATGAAATTCACTCATCTTCTGATAACTCATCAAAAAAGCGTTTTCTTATCTTTCGTTTTTGAAAGCATGACATTACACTCCATTAACTTGCTAGATCTCTGGGCTCTTTTAGCAAACAACTGAAAAATTTTGACTTCCTATTAGTGCCAGTCTGCTCAGAAAACTATTCAACAGAGTATTAGCTTTTCGTATGTCATTTCTTTTTATGCTGAAGTTTTATAGAAACAGAGCCTATGATTTTACATAGCCAAGAAAAAATTGGTCTCACAAGCATTTTATAAAATCATACCTCTCTAATATAGTAATTATATCTTTATACTCATCACGTTTACCTTTTTTAGTTGAAATTAAATTAAGTTTACAACTGCTTTCAATTCTACTGTGAGTAGAAAATCTAAAAATAATTTTAAAATATTATTGACATTTATTAGATTTTAGCATAGCAGTATAACATAGACCTTTATATTGGAAACAATTATTTATACTTGCTTTACACATTTTTTAAAAATCCGTTAAATACAAGTAATGGTGAATAATTTAATATTATTATTTCAAATACAATTACTTTATTGCCCTATGTGTTAAGGCAATATGTATGCATTCCTCATTTTATTTTAATTTACTGAATTATGTATAAATTTAAAGTTCGTGATAAATGAACGGAATTTTTAAACTGCATTCTTAATTTCATAATACTATGATTTAAAAGAACGTGGAATGTAACTTAGTTTTTACTCAACAAATGTATTATTTATTTCGCACGGTTTTGCGCGATGTGTCATATAATTTATCAACCGTGTAAAATAAAGCCGGATGCAATATAAACTATTATACAAGGTGATTCATTAACAGAGCGACAAACTTGCAGAGTGTATAGGGGGTAAAGACACAACTTGAAATCACATAGGAATGCAAGTTCGTCAATGCCGTAGTTACGAGCTATGGTGCAAAAAGCAGAGAAAAAGAAAAGAAACTTCAACAAAATAATGAAACAGAAATTGAAAGGTTATACTAAAACAGGTATTCGAAATTACGACCAGATGTCATTTAAAGGGCTTGGCAATGGTGCGTAATGGATTCCCTTACGTTCTGTCAGTTACAGATTTCGAACCATGAGAACTTCAACTAAAGGGAAAGGGACGTCTGTACCCCAAAAAGTCTTTCATGTGCCCAAAATCAATATTCACCTTCTGTTAAATTGCAAAGGTCAGGATAAGGAATACCCCCTTTCCAATAAAAAGGGAATACCCCTGTTAATCGCCCTGGTACAAACCCAAGCAGGGCTCATTACGAAAGCCCTCACGATTAGCACATCGAGAAGATACCATAAAATCCGATGTATAGCTCGCACTAGCGCATAAAGCACACCCATACTTTCAAGCTGCATTTATTTCATTTTGGGATTCTTTTTAAATGCGCCCCTCCCTTACAAAGGACAGGGTGGGGTGTCAACACTCGTACGTTTTTAAGGTATCCTACTACGTTCGGAACCAGGATTTTGCAAAAGCGCATACATGGATAATTTTCTTTATATTTAGTGTCACTTAGATTAGAATACATGTATAAAATGGTTTTGGAAATTTTGACAAAAAAATTTTTAAATACAATATTTTGGCAAAAATTAACTTAGGTAATCTTTTTCAAAATGTTCTCCCTTTGTGAAAAATGCTTCTATTATAATAATATTTTGCCTGTATATAGCTCAGACCTCTACAGAGGTCAACGGGAATTTTTCAAATATATAACTTAGAAGTGGTTTATTTTCATATTTACGACAAAAAGGGGACAATTTAAGAAAAAAGCCAATAATTATTTCAAAAGGGTTGTAATTTAAAATAATGGAATTTTTTCAAAATTCTAGTTGACCCTCTATAGAGGGTCGAGCTATATAAGCAAAATATTATTATAATAGAAGCATTTTTCACAAAAGGGGGCATTTTGGAAAAAAAATATTCTAATTTAAATTTTTTAAAAATATTTATTTAAATAATTTTTGTCAAAATTCTTAAACAATTTTATACATGTTTTTAAATTTGGGTGACATCAAATATATGAAAATATCCATTTTCGTTTTAAAATCATGGTTCCGAAAATATCCGCAAATAACTTAAGTCATATTCGAATTATTCCCCCAGGATTTTGAATAAGTATAAGAATAAGAGCCCATTCATTAGGTATATGTCATTTCTTTCAATTATATAGTATTCCAATCTATGTGGAGGTTTAATTTTTCTTATGCTCATCTTTTTTGAGGTATCATTTTTATATCCGGTATATAACGCGCACCTATAAATTTCGATGTCATTTTTTGCGTTAAAAGTGCGCGTTATACGCCGGATTTTACGGCATATATAATATATATATATAAAAAAAATACCTAGAATATATTGTAAAAATATACAACTAATTACACAGTAATAATTTAAAATATAATTTGCTTGAATAACAATCGAAAGATCAATGAAATACTTACTTTTGTAAAGAAAACTCTCTTTCAAATATTTAATGTTTACAAGAAGATAAATCTACAAAATTCTGTAAAAAATTCTAAAACATTTCTAAAAATAGATCAGTAAACACGAGTGCATACATAAACACATGTTTAAAGTATGAAATATAATATATCTTAAAGAATACAACCAGATTTATTTTATTTTATTTCAGAATTAATGTTACCTTTATAATGTTAAAATTCTATTTATAAACTCGAATGGTTTCGCTTTTAATGATTTCGGAGAATACTTCATTAATCCTACAATTATAATTAACATTCGTTAAAATAATTTTTAACCCTCTTCATTTATTTGCTACATAACTAAAATAAATGTTTCGAAACATCTAATACAGCAGCTCATCTGTCTGTTTTTGAAACATGTGAAATGATTTTATTTTTTAATTAAAAATTCCTTTCCTTTGAGTTACACAGTAAATTATTTAATGTAATATTTTATAATGTTTTCTATTATATTGTTTCAATTCTATTGTTTGTTTTTCTATTGTTCTTTTGTACAGCTTGAAATTTCTAGTTACCTGCAACGTGCTTTTTTAAATAGAAAAGTAAAGGGAAATACAGGGTGTCCGGGCATAAAGTATTTAAAAATTATGATTTATAATTACGGAACTACCCATTGGAATGTAATAAACTATTCATTCATGGAATGGAAAGCCCTACGAGAATTTTTGAGTCTAGTTTAATTGACAGCAAGTGCGTGCATTATCTGGTAATCGGACGCGCATAAACTTGTTACACTGATTTTATTACCAAAGATAAGGACGCCACAACAAAAGATTCATTGCGTACTTTGATTAACGAAATTTGAATTAGTCACGCATGTGCAGCGACGTGTTCGAACTGAATGGAATGTCGATCCTCCGACATCAAAATCTATCCACCAATGAGAAAGTACTTTAAAGGAGACGGGACCTTTGGTATCTCAAACTGGTAAGTATCCTTAAGTTTCATGAAGATTTTTTAATTAAATTTTTGTAGGAGTCCTCAAAAGGGTCTTTTCCCCGGCGCCAGTAACGTTATTCTGTTTTTTCCCAAAACACGTCAAGGGCTTGCGGGGAAAATTTAAAATTTCCGTTAACCAAAGTACGCAGATAACCTTTTGTTGTAGTGTCCACATGTTCACTAATGAAGTCAGTGTAACAATTTTTTGGTTCGATCGCCGAATAATGAAGCGCCCCGTGCGGCCGATCGGACTAGACCCAAAAAAAATTTTCCCAGGAGTTTCCAAAACCATGGAAGAACAGTTTAATTTCATTTTGATGGGGGAGTTTTTTTTATAATAAGTCATAACCAAGCATACTTTAAGCCCGTAGACACTGTATAGTTAATGTTGGAAGGAGGGATCCATATTTATAAGTTAAAATGTTGTAGTTAATTTTAAACACAATATTTTGCTGATACATTGTGTCTGAGTGGTTAAGGTAATGCAGTTTTTAGTCTGCCACTTTCCAGTCATATACGTTCAATTTCCATCCCAAAAATTTTCGTCGATATCTGCAAAAGGAAAAAAAACTACAAAACAAAAATCAATTGCAATGACTTAAATTTCATTCATGGAGAGGCTTGGAAAACATAAGCACATGATTTGTCGGCTACTTGGTCCTTCAGTTCATTTGATGTTTATTTTAAAGAATAATATCTGTTGGCTGTAGTTTTTGTATAGACATAGAAGACGCTTTTGTAATCAATCCAATCATTATTTTTTGATGTTTCAGGCAATTTTTTTCTTCTGGTGCATAATGATTTGTAGAAAATAATATTTTAATTGATATCGCGCGCTAATTTATCTTCCAAGTTGCCAAATATCCTAATAGTTGGTCACTGAAGCCAAGTATGACAGTTCAAAGAGAACGAAAATATAATCGTTAAGAGGAAATAGTTTTGTTTTTGCTACAATAACAATATAAATTTTAAAACTCTAAATTTTGTTTAAACTGTTTTTATCACAAATAAAAGAGCATTGATAAGTAAAATTTTCACGATGCTCTTTAGAATTTTATTGCTACAGTAATTCACTTTCAGAAAGCGAGCAAGGACTCGAGGGTCATTCAGTAGAAGCAGAGGGTACCGGATGTCAATAAATTTTTTAAATTATTGCCTTCATTCGCTAACTTGACATCTCAGAATAGGCATAAATGGCGTCATAAGCAATCAAAAACTATGCTAAATAATAATGGAAATATTTTTCAGTTAATTTATTGTACTAATGTAATATCCCTAGCCGTAATCACATTTAATTTTAGAATCAGTTTAATGAGACAAAGGAACCTTATCAATTTATTTTTTTTTTACAATTGTTTTAAAAATTAGGAGTGAGATTGCTTGTTGAAATTCTACTCACAACTTGAAAATTAATGTCATACTTGCAAACAACTTACTTCAAAACTTAATGCAACAAACATTTTGCTCAAAAATATATGTCGATCCAAATATGAATAACATGTTCTGTTTATTTGGTCTACCGATTATTTTGGATACCCGTAAAAAACTCTTTGAGCTACACTATTTTATAAGGCTATCTAATCCATGTGTTTTACATTGCTTATTTTGGCAACTTTTCGATCAATTCAACACCTCTTAAAAGAAAGAATTACTACATTGATGTGTGGCCACACAAAATGCAACACTAAGAAGGACCAGAGATATCACAGGGAAATTTATTTGACAGATATAAATGTTGTACAAAAATCGAACGATTAAAATTACAGCCTCTTGTGACATGTGGATGATGACAAAATCAGTAGTTAGTTGTTGACTATAGCCATTGCCATGAACACAATCCGCCTGTCATCACGGGCAGTGGTGCAACGAGGTGGGTGCCCCGTCGGTCCATCGTTTCCTTCTGCATCCTGCGATGATAGTTCTGCATCACTGTTGCTTGGTTTCATCCAACACATTGACCGATTCATCTGAAGGATAATCCACAATCCCTTTAAGATATAATTCTTCCTCGGTTGAATTCAGAAACTTGGTCAAAAGACAACGGGGCATGGTAAAAAACGTAAAAACTGCTGTATTTTAAATCGCCAATCTGTTCTTTCATTATATATCCTTGTGGGGGGTGCTAGGGCCCCCCTTGTTATTCATCTGAGAAAAAATGCTTTTGTTGCATATTGTTTCGTCAACGCGATACCGCCAATGTCCAATAATTTTAAAATTTTCCCATGTTTGCAAACTTTCTTCAGGGTCGGGGGCGTAGCTCCCGCCGTATCAATCGGGGCCCCAAGCCAAGGGCCCCAACAGGGAACTACAGTCCACTAACTCAGGGCTCCCATATCTTAAAGGAATTTTGATACAGGGCCCCCTCAGAGCTATCTACGCCAGTCTTCAGGGTGTGGCCAGCAGTGTACATAATCATTCTTTAAGGCTTTGAGAGATTTAAAAACGCTTTTTTAAAATCAATTATTTGTTGTAATAATTAAATAATACTTTTCCCCCCATTATCTTCAAAAAAATTTTTTCTACGGTATTTGGTTTCTGATTACCAAAAGTAATATATAAACTAAATACCGTTATTCTCATAAACACCTTATTCCTTTTTTTTCTTCCCTCTGCACACCCCTTCTATTACACCTAACATATGTAAAAGCAAAGTATGTTAATGAAAATGGAATTAATATAAATATTTGTTATCCGTATGTTTTTATCAGCTGCGTGAATTTCTGAAAAACGCCATAGACATCCAGTAAAATCAATACTAATTTGCTTTTTAAGGCATTGTCATTGAAAAATGAGCAGAAGCATTATTAGGATAACTAGATATTTTTTTTATTTTTTTTATTTTGAGGTTTGTTATTTGTTCAAGGAGAAACTCAATTTTCAAACTACAAGAAAGTAGAAAAAACATATACATATATTTATGAATGTAGAGATATCTCTCTTTATATGATAATTTATCTTGGAAAAGATTTGTTTGATTTTCGAATCAAGAAAGTTTTTGAGAAGAACAGAGGAAGACGTTTTTGACTAGTCTTAAATAGCAGAAATAAAATGATTAATTACCTATTCAAAGGAATAACTCTCATTTTTTGCTAATTCTACACATTTAATACCATATTACCTCGCGCGAGTTATGCTACCCCGACTTAAGTGAACCCGGAGTTACATGATTTTTAAATCTCGTCTATTCGTCTTTTGTTTGATAAAAAATTTGGCAAAATTGGTGAAACTGGTATTGTAATCGAAGCTAATAAATTTAGTAGAGGATAGTGATAACGTTGAAGAATTGCTGGATACCCACAATCAGAAGCTGACAGTTGATGAGCTCAAAGAAATGCAAGAGCAGATATCGAAAAAACTTGAGTCTTTAGTCTCGGTTCAATCAGGACAACGAATGATGGTTGGAAATTTGACAGGTTACAATAAGCGTATCTGTTGTGCGGTGTGAAGACTGAATCTGTTGTAATATGTTTCTTTATGTTGCTGCGCGATCCATCACTGCCATGCGTATAATCCACCTGTCAACATGGACAGTATTGCAACAAATTGGCGTGTTGGGCCCCGTGGGGGTTTCATCCTTTCCTCCTGCATCCAGAAACGGCAGATCTGCATTACAGTTGCTTGTTTTAGTCCGGTACATGTTGACAGGTTTCTCTCTGAAGGATAATCTGCGATCTCTATAGGCTACTATTCTTCCTCGGTCAAATTCAGAAATTTGGTCAAAAGACGCTCGATATCTTTTATGAGGCATATGTAAACATCTTACGAAAAAAAAAACTCACGGAAAAAATAAATAATTGTTATATCGGGTTGGAGGGAAAGTTCTGTCGTATTTTAAGGAAAACATTTGAATGCATTTAAAAAAAATATGTGTTTAATATTAATCAATTATATATGCTCCATTATTTTTTTACAACTTTTTTTGCCAAACTTTCAGGGGAAAAAATTCCCCATTTTGTAGAAATTTCGTCCTTGGGGAAATTAGTCAGCAACTGCCTTAGAAACACTTTTAAAAAAATAACACTTTTTTTTCCCCTTAGATAATTTTGCAGGATCTGAACAGGTAATAATCCCGATGGTGCAATATCCAAAGGGGAATATGGTGGATGACCAAAGGGCTTCCCCATCCTAACGTATTCGGGTTCTTGTTTGTGTCACCATTGCGGGATGTGGTCGGGGCGTTAAAGTGGTGGGAACACTATTCCTTTTTTTTGGAGGCTAATGCTGGCCTTTTTCTTTGATAGCTGCATTCATTTTATCCAATTTATTACAGTAGAGATCCACGTTGATGGTTTTTTCCCGTTTGCAACTCGTAGTCAATGGCCCTTTTCCTGTTCCACCACAAACAAACAGTATTTTTTGTTGATGGATATTTGGGTTTTTGCAACTTTTGCGATGATTTTTCGGTTTGGGGAAGTTTTTTTTCTCTTAATTTTCTCGTAAAGAATCCATTTTTTCATCTCCAGTAATCACTTGTAAAAAACGCTCCACATTGTGTCTAATCAGATGCGTAAACCCTTCCACGATCAGAAAAATTTTTTTCCGTTAATTCATTTGCCCAAACACTTCGCTTTAACACAAACCCAAGAGATTTAATGTGATCTCAACTTTTAGATGAATCCCAAAACCTTCTGCAATTTCTTGACTTGTTAAATTTGGGTTATTTTCCCAAAATGGATCGCAAAACATCTTTTCGATCTTCGATGGTCATCCAGATCGGTTACTTTCTTAGGCTCAGTTCCCCGGGAAAGAAATTTTAAATCATCTGTACGAACATTTACAATATCTTTTTTCCCAAAAACCGCACATAAATTTTACATGCAACCGATGCATTGCTTCCTTTTTTAATTCATAAAAATGCAGTGTCGTAAATGCACTTTATCTACGACACGTTTTTTATTTAAATATTACAAGAAATGATGAACGGTAAGGACTCTTTTTTTTATTTTACAGGATCTAAAAAAAAAAAAAAACGAATGACTCCTAGCCAGATGTTTTTTTTTTTTTTTAACATAAATCACCTGCCTATTTAAAATACAACAGACCTTTCCCCCCCAACCCAATACTTCAAATCACCAATATATTCTCCCTTTACATAGAGTTTGTGGGTGGTTCTACGGTCACCCGCGATCTGCGTCTGCGCTATAATGCTAAAGATATTTCATCGCCGCCACCGCTTGATGTAAATTTCACATAGTTTGCATGCTTCCTTCAGAATGTTGCACTTTGTGTGGCCAACAGTGCATAAAATTCCTTATGAATAATATAACTATTCTTAAAAAGTTTCAATGTATCTTTGCTACATAATTGCTAGCCGGTCCATCTTGCTTTGAGGTTTTAATTTGTTTATTTTTATTGCAATAAAAATTAATTTAATTTTTCACTTTTAAACTATAATTACCGTAATTCAATAAGAGTTTATAATTTGTCGAATTTTATATCTATAGAGTTAAACTATTAATGTTTTACTTTTTTAAATAATAAATACATTTGCTTTATTTTTAGCTATGAGTGTTTATTGTTATTTTATAGAAAATTGATATAATTTCTATATATTTTTTAAATATATATGTTTTTTTAAACCTACGACTTATAGCATCAAAAAAAAATCATCCGAACTGTAATAGCCGAAATAAAGGTATTAAA
>BMAV01008911.1:9608-22692 GCA_019973955.1 Trichonephila inaurata madagascariensis
TAATGTAATCTAATACTAAAACAGAGACGAATATTAATCATGAAGGAAAAGATCTTTCATAGAATCTGAAAAAAGTTAAACTTCTTTAGTGTTATTAATCATAACAGTTCGAGATAAATTTATCCATTGTGAATCCGGAAAATAGTTGTAATAATAATAAGGCTCTCTAACAAACACAGTGAATAAACACTTTGACTCTGTGAGATATTAATCAAATTATTCTTTCAAAGAAACTCAGCTTTTATTGTAGATTCGATAAATTATTCCTATCTGTTTATATTCACCCCCAAACACAGAAAGGGCGGTATAGATTCTGATTTATAGATTCTGGCTATTATGAAAGTATTTTTTTTTTCAACAAAATATTGATAGAAAAGTATATATAGCTTATTCAGATATCTAAAAGAAATACAATGGTAACTAGAATTTATACAGTTAATGCTAGAAATGTTTATCATTAAAGGTAGTAGTGGGGCAGCGACAGATTTAATTTATAAATAAAGCAACGAAATTGATAGCGAAAGTAAAACAAAAATGGTAATGTGACAATTTCTGTAAAAAAGCGTTATATTTATTATTTTCTTTACCAGAGTGATTGAGTTGCTTACATCGCTTTTTTAAAGTACACGAGGTGACTGACATCGTAATTTTGAACCATGGACATGCAAAGAGGACGACACCTGAACTGGCAACCTCTCTACTAAAAATCACTTATTTGTTCAGTAAATGGATAACCATTTGATGACAGAATATTTAAAAACCTTAAGGTATCCGACTACGTTCGGAACTGTGATTTTGCAAAAGCGTATAAATGGATAATATTTATGATATTTAGTGTCACTTAGGTTAGAAAATGTATATAAAACTGTTTTAAGAATAGTGTTACAATAAAAAATTATTTATGTACAATATTTTGACAAAAAATGAACATAGAATGACCCATTTTCAATATGTTCTCCTTTTGTGAAAAATGTTTTATTATAATATTTTGCCTGTATATATCTCAGACCTCTGTACAGAGGCTCAACTAGAATTTTTGAAATATATAACTTAGAAGTGGGTTATCCATGTTTTATGACAACAGAGGGGAGAGATTTTAAGAAAACAACGCCGATAATTATTTCAATGGGTTGTAACTCTGAAAATAATGTGAATTTTTCAAAAATTATAGTTGAGCCTCAGTACAGAGATCTGAGCTATATACAGGCAAAATATTATTATAATAGAAGCATTTTTTCATAAAAGGAGAACATTTTGAAAGAAGGTTATTCTAAGTTAATTTTTTACCAAAATATTGTATTTAAATAATGTTTTTTGTCATAATGTCCTTAAAACAATTCTATACATGTATTCTAATCTAAGTGACACTAAATATCATGAAAATTATCCATTTATGCTCCTTTTTAAAATCACGGTTCCGAACGTAGTCGGATACCTTAAGCGGGCTCTTCTTTTTTTCTTTTTTTTTGATGATGAGAAATAATTTCTGATCGTTTCTGTTCGAGGTTTATTCTACTGTGTTAAAGTTGTGACTGTTTAAGTACAACACGCATAAATGGCTATATTTTTCTGAAAAATAAAACTGATTATCTTTAACGACGAAATTTAAAATCGTCTGCTGCGTTTGAGTTACAGCAGACGCGCGCGATTTCAAATTTTTGTATCAGAGCTTATGGCACAACTAAGTATATGAGAGAATTCACATAATATCTCTAGCCAAGGATTAACTTACTGAATTTTTTATACTAAATTTGAAAAACCAGAAGTAATGAGAAACTGAAATAAATAAAAAGGATAAAAGTAAATAAAAATATTTGTATGTGTGCTTCTTATGAAAGGATGTTAAATATCATGCTTTAAGCGCAATTTTAATTCTAATATTATTTTAAGAAATGCATCGTTTCGTTACGTAGTTCGGACTTCGCAGATTTTATGCTATCAGTCCTAAAGAGTAATACAGTTCTTTAAGAACGATGAAAATTTATTGTATAAAAACAATCCTTATAAAATTCAGGATACAGCAGTAAAGTTCGCCATTGTTGATTTTTTTTAGCTGTTATTGTCTAGGAGAAGCTTGAAAAATTATTTAAAACTAGTACTTCTAATATTTTTAAATTTTTGATCAAGTACAATAAACTATTACTGTACAATTTACATTTAATATAAGATGTAATGATTTTTTGTTCAAATTGTGTGTGTGTATGTTTTAAACTTTTACTTCATTATATTTATTGCTGTTGTGTTACTTATGCCACCTCATCGACAATAACATCAGAACATAGCCGGGAAACTCATTGCAGCAAAGGCCTACATGTACTCAGATCGTTATCCGTAGTTTGGAGTCCCATACAGGTGACAGTGCGATTTGACTCGGTTCCACCCCAATTTAGAAGAAGAACACCCTGGAATGGTCAGAGGCCTCCCACCTCTCTTCCCCTTCTTTCAACCTCACGAGAGCACTTACGACTCCATGGCTATTTAGGGTACCCACATGCTGCAAAGGCACTGTAATGATTTCCCACAGTTCTTGGATAACTATTTATTTCAGAATGAAAATCATCAAAAAAAAAATAAATAAAGTGGTATATTCTTTACAATTCAATAGCAAAAAGGGTCCGTAATGATTTCAAGTCTCTTTCATTTAAAATAACTTCGCCCGCTAGAGAAAAGTCCTAATTCAAATCGTGAGTAAAAAGGTTCACTGCCGGTAATTCCTCACCGAGTCTGAGTGAGTTCGCTGGCTCCAACTTCGCCGTACTCTTTCGCACTCTTTCCCGTTCCCTGATCTTCCAAGCTGGGAGACCGCTGTACTTCGCGGGCTCGTTATAGCTGTTTTTTTATCGCTCGAGGAACGTCCAAACGGCTCCCCTCAAAATCCAGTCTCTGGTCCGGACTCTCTCGCCCTTCTTATATCCTCTCTGATCTCTGTTGGCCTCAATCCGTCTGGTTCTTTTGATCTAGGCTCCATTGATCTCTTACCCTTCTGCCGCGCCAAATCGGTCTCGTTTCCTGTTCACAAGTCCAAGAGGCACCGACGCTGGATGCACATTTGTACGTTCTCAGACGCGCCGTCACTACCGAATTTCGGGAAAATGAATACACAATGTTAAGGCGCCTCTTCTTGACAGTCTGGTCCGCTCGGAAAAAAGGTTCCGAAATTCGACCACCCAGTTACGAAATTCCTTCCCAGTAATTAGGTAAATGCCTGGAATTTTCGCAACGTCTATCGGCAAGGGGCAAGGGATGTGTTAGCAAATAGGGGGAAGAGATAGGCTTCGACACAGCACCATACATAGTCTGGGAATCAAACTCAGGCACAACGGCATAGCAGTCAGCGTCACTAACCACGATACCGGATGTAATTCCGTACAGAAAATACAATTTGATGCTATCTACATTTTGAAATGAAATATATAAATTGTTATTTGAACAATTATTCTTCAATTATCTTTAAACAATAGATGACATTACGTTCCGTATTTTTAGATTCTCAAAAAATTGCCTTATTCTTTTAAAAAATAAATCTAAAGTAGGAAAAATCAATATCTCAAAGATTAGCAAAAACGTCATTACTGGAAATAAAGCGTGAAATCTCTCATCTAAGAATAGGGATTAAGAGGTATTTGGAAGATTCTCATTAATGTCCCAATTAATCTTCTTTGTGTAAGCCTTACCATGAGTGACCTTTTACGTTTAATTAATTTCAGCTTGATCCAGTTTACCAAGGCAAAGTCTTTTAAAGACTTTGTAATTATATTCTTTGAAAACAAAGGATTTCGAAACGTATGTTTTTTTTTTTGTATTAAATATTTAAAAATAAATTTGTTTGATTCAGATATTTCATTGCTTGCTATTTAAAAAAATGATTTAGTTGTGTTTATGTGTAAGTGTGTGCCATTACTATGAATTGTTATTTGTATTAGTTGCAATAAAAATGTTAAGGGGACACGGTACAATTCAATTAACAAAAATCGGTCAAACATTCAAATCTAATTTTTTTAGCCTTAATTATTCTTTATACATATTTCTTTAACCTCTCAAAATTTGAAAGCTCTAAACTTAAAAAACGCAGAATTATTATAGCTTTTATGTTGGTTTTTATTCACATTCCTATGGCAAAACAAAACTTTAAACGGACTTATCTCAGAAAGATAAAATAACTAGATTGTCTTCATTTAAAATGCTAAGGCTTTTTTCTATTGTGCCTAATGCTTTGAATTTTTTTATCTATTGCTAATAGTACATGTAACAAAAGTTGATATGCATTTTTGAATCACACAGCAATACTTAAATTTTTAAAAATAATTGAACTCTGAATTTATACTTTTTTTTAAGGAATTTTCAATAAACATTCATAAAAAGAAGTATTGTAAGAATACCAATCATGTTATCGCAAAACCCATACCAACTTTTGTTATAAGTGGTTTGATGTACTTGTAAATCAAATATCATGCGTGTATCTAAATTTTTGTAGGAGGAGTAGCATTTTAAAATCGCTTCAGAAATTTTTTTTCCTTAAAAAATTAAATGGTTAGCTTTTTATGAAATGTTGTGCATAAAATCTGTTTTACATAGTATACGCACATAGGAGGCTAGTGTAGCTGAAAGACAAACAAAAAATGCAATATAGTATGTGTAACAAAGAATTTAAAACTTGGTGGACGGAGAAATAGGGCATAATTAGTAAATACGACAAAAATGGTGTGTGTATGTGTTATGTTCTGAAACAATGCTATGTAGGATATTGTCTGTAAAATGGCATTTTGAAACAAATTACAAATCATTTTTGTTATAAAAGTGAACCGGAGAAAAGGTAATTAATTGTTTAGCAAACGACTCCAATTCGGCATGCATTCTGCTAAATGTTACTAACGCCTAACTAGGGGAGTAGCAACCACCGTATCTATGATACCGTCTCCAACAAGCGTAAGCAAAAAATCGTAGAGTATTAAGGGGCTCCAAAAATAAGCCTTCAGTGAATTTTGATACGGGACCCACAAAATACAAGTTACGCAAAGCATCTAATATAAGTTGTTTGTCACCTAATGTGGATCAAGAGAAGTTACACTAATGTTACTTAAATTTGAATTATATGTATAACTAAATCATCTGTATACTGTACAAAATGTATTTTTTTCGTAGTAAATAATGAGTTTTAAGTTGTTAATATTTATTATTTGTTATTTTCCCAAAAATCACAAGTCAAAATTATTTGATGTCCCGTCTATACCTCATTAAACATTTCTTTACAAAAAATGGCATGTTGATCCATAAAGGCTCGCCACCCCTATCATAAGACACACATATTAAAAGCATAAGAATACTAGATTATAATTATTAGATAGTTAAGGTGTAATTTTAAAAGAATTTTTCATGGAATATTGTGTGGATATTTTGTTTTATAGAAAATTTCCAAAAGTGTTTTCTAGAAGTATAAATGCTGTAACGCCTTAATTAACCCTTCAACGGTGTAACATCATGAGTAGATAACAAATGAAAGATTGTCGCAGCTTAGTTTTAAAATAAAAGAATTATTTATTTGCTTCATAGGTTACTATATATGAAGTAATAAAGTCTAATAAATATGCCAAGCCGGTGCCGTCAGTCTCTCTCACGGGAGTTCAATCCTTTTCCCCGAAAGGCACTCGTTCAACTCTCTCAACGCCACCGGCGTTCATCGTCTCACCTCTCGTTCCTCTCCAAGCTTTTTTTTTTCAGGGCTCCTCTCACGTTCAGGGCTCTCCTCGTCTCCTAAAAAAAACCTCTTTTAAACACCAGGGGTGGGTCCACAACATGCCCCTCGTCTCTTCTCATTGGCAGGCCACAAAAGTCTGCCCTCGTCCCCTGGGTCACATTCGTGTCCTATTTGTGCGGCAAACACAAATACATTCCTGGTCCGTCTAGAAACTAAGGGTGCCATAATTCATATCTAACATCTGAACACCCTTGTCCATCACACCACCTGTGTTCTATAACCCCATTCTCTCGACCTCAGCTGAGGCGATAGGATTCTTTCATACAGGCTTCGCCTATTGTCAATGGAGTTTCGGGTCTATTTGGCCATTATGACTTCCAGATCGGGTGTCGGCGTTTGCCCGAGGTCAGACAATAAACAATGACCCCATGGCCACGTGCACTTGTCACACCATCTGCACTTGTCACTCACACATGTTCGGAGCCATAAAACTTAGAATGAATGGAAGGGTGGGGTTCACCCCAATCGAAGACGTCACTACGGGAACACGGCTAATATAAAATTTTCTGTGATAAAGTACTTGATAAATGTAATGTTCTCATCCTCTATAAACATTATTTAGTCGCAAAAAAAATATCTAATCCAGGGTTTTTTTTCCTGGGTGGTAGCTAGACGTTATATATCCACTGCGCAATTAAGACATATAACTTACTTTTCAGGACAGAAATAATGAATCATATCGCAATAAACATTTTATGAAAAATTAACATTTATGATAATAACTATTTCAATAACAATTAAATACAAAGTATAAATGCAAAAAAATAATAATAGAATAATTGTCCAACCTAGAACACTTACTAAAGTATACATTAATATTGGTATGTATTCATATTTTATACATTATTTAATTTTAGTATAAAAAGTTAGAATTAAAGTAATATTTTTGAGGATTTAATTTGATATTTCGCGAATTTGATAAATTATTCACTATGGAACCTTTCAAAGCAAGTTGGGCCAATTGCTTGAAGGTACAGCGGTAAGCACAGAAAAGCTACAATGAAAGATTTTTNAACAGGAGGATAGTGTCAGGGCCATTGGTAACAATTAAACAGTTTTGTCACACAGAATTACCGATTTCGTGCACTCAGTGCTCGGCGTGACCGCTCCCGGATTAAAAGTGTATTTAATACAATATGGATGCTCTAAAAAAATTGTGTAAAACGTTTTTCATTATGCTTTATATGTTTGGGAATACTCAAAAAAAAATCTTGGCCAAGTAATCCTTCAAAGTGCTCTCTGTGCTTTTTCAGAAATCATAAACATATTTTACAAGGAAAAAAACGCAGCAGAAATAGCTTATTTACAACTTCCCAAATGAAAAAACAAATACATAAGAGCAGGGACGTAACTAACCGTACAAGTAAGTTCGAAGGTCAAACCGCAGCAAATACATTCTGCTCTGCCTACAGCTAATGTACAATATTTCAATAATATAACAGTGATGAATTTTTTATCTCCTTAAAATTTTTTTGAGTATGGGTCTGGGTTTTGTTTTTTCTCTGAAAGAGTAGTATTTTAAATTTGAAAAGAACACGTAATAAAAAAATCTCTCATCATGGGATTACCGCAAATCAAATAAAATGTTTTTTATTTGGTTATAGTATCTCAAAGATAGATAATGAGGTTTTGAAGTTGAAGCTTTTATTTTTTATGACGTAATATCACAGATGATATACACTGGTGTGCAAAACTTAAGCAACAATGTAAAATTTTAGCAGATAGCCATGAAATTGCAGAAAAGGTCTGGAGATCAATAGAGGGAACACGTAAGTCAGTAGAAACGTCATGCGTATGCAAATATCAGGAACAAAACGTCAGAAGCGATGTGAGCGTACGCAAAACGCGTGATGTCGGCGCACGCTGCTCAACAGTAGAATGAAATGAAGGACGGAGATGCAATTCACCATATTCTCTGCAAGTGCCAGTGAGTCAGTTCGTGAAATATGACTAGTAGAAATCACCTGGACGACTTCATACGTGGAAGAATGATCGGAAAGCTGGAGGAGGGGCGTACTGTCACCAGTGTAGCTGCAGAGTTCGGAATCAACAAAAGTGTCGTTTCGCGCGCTTGGAAAGCGTTCCAAACCACAGGTACAGCTGTTAGAAAGGTTGGTGTGGCCACCCGAGGACGAAAACTGCAGGGGATGACCGATATATCATCCTGCATGCGAAAAAAGATCGACAGAAACCAGCAAGCGCCATTGTTCAGAAACTCTGTACAGCAACAGATCGACAAGTGTCGCGGTTTACTGTGGCCAGACGCCTTCACAAAGGGGGCCTGTTCGCCCGCCGTCCTGAACGCTGCCTCCCGTTGAAAGATGGCCACCGAAGCCACCGTTTACAGTGGGCAAGAGAGCACAAAAACTGGACAACTGATCAATGGAGTCGTGTCCTCTTTACGGACGAGAGTCGGTTCAGTACCAGAAGCGATTCTCAACGCGTTTTGATTTGGAGAGAGGTCGGGACCCGGTTTTATCCCAGTAAATTCAAGGAAAGACATCGTTACGGTGGTCCTGGAGTTCTTGTCTGGGTTGGTATTATGCTGAACGGCGGAACTGAGCTTCACATTTTCGACAGAGGGTCTGTAACCGGGGATCGCTATTGTGAGGAGGTACTTCTTCCCCATGTGCATCTTTTCCGAGGTGCCATTGGCCAAGACTTCATTTTTATGGATGACAATGCACGGCCACATCGCACTCTTGCTGTTGAGGAGCTGCTGGAAAGTAAAGATATCACTCGAATGGATTGGCCAGCATGCTCCCCAGATTTAAATCCCATCGAACATGTGTGGGATGCTTTGGGGAGACGTATTGCCACACGCTTACATCATTCGGAGAACAACCAACAACTCCAGCAGATGTTGATTGAGGAATGGGCACTCCTACCTCAAGAAATGTTGCACCAGCTGGTTCTGAGTATGCGGAGACGGTGCAAAGCAACCATTGTAGTAAGGGGAGGGCATACACCATATTAAGGAACATCTGCTGGATGTTCTTCCTGTTGGATAGACAATCATGAGTCACGATACTATGCGTTCAATAAAGCTTGTTTTTGTTTGATTTCATACCGTATGCGTTTTATTCCTTTTTCAGCGCCGATGCTTTCGTCATCCTTTACGTACATAATACTCTCCCTCATTTCAGAATTTCATGTCTCTCAGATGATTTTTCGTGAAGTTATGGCAATAAACCCACCTGTTGCTTAAGTTTTGCACACCAGTGTATATAAATTATATCAGTGTAAATGTGTGTTTTTTATTATCTCAGAAAGTTTTTTTTTTTTACTTCATTCCAGTAAATAATTTTTTTTAATCTTTTATTTTCGATATGCTCGCGCCCCCCTCGCAGGTTTATCGCGCCCCCCCCCCAGGGGGGCGCGCCCCACAGTTTGAGAAACACTGGCTTATGACCACATGACAGAAGTGATAACTTCAAATTTTGTAATGTTATTGCAGGGATTAGTTAGGTGAAATAAAAAAGAAATTTTTGTTTCATTAACGGATGTAATAAATGAACTAATATGATTAAAGATATGTACTTATAGTGGTGCGCATTTATTTTACTCGCCAAATTTGGTGATTTTCATTTATTATAGTCAACCTCTTTTTCCAGTGTAACCCATGAGTAGATGTGATTTGGACTGCCAAGTTAAGGTTGTACCGAGTTTAAGTCATTACTCAAAAAAGTTGTTTAGCTCGAAAACCGGTTTTCGACGCCATGCTTTTCGCTTTCCATAAACGCTCGTTTCTATTAAAATTTTCATTGAGGACTTTATTTTTAAGCTAAGTTTTTAAACTCCACGCATCGATAACAAACAACAAATCCTTGATTCTAAGAGATCAAAGTATGAAATATTTTAGTTCACAGTGTTGATTTATTATAACGATAAGAAATCCATACAAAACGATTAAAATTTTTCATAAAAACGCATCAATATTGACTCATTTTAGAAAAAATTGTAAAAAATGGAAAATTTCGTTATTTTGTAAGTATATATATATATATATATATATATACCGTATAGTCGCTAAATGAATAATCTTTCCGATTCTGTAATTATATTTTGTCTGATTTTGATAGAAAAATTAGATTGAAATTTTATAAAAACGACGAAAATATCGGAAAATCCTGCCCTCTTATTTCTTTGCTTCCTTGCCGCGTTTAGCAAAATAAACAGCCCACAGAAGTAAAACAATTATGCTTTTTAAGGTTTTTAATTAATATCTTTTTAACTAATTGCGATATCGGATCGAATTACAATCTAAACCATTCTCGAATCCGCTTGAACCCACACAAAAAATGTCAACAAAATCGGTCCAGCCGTTTAGGAGGGTTTCAGTCACATACACACGCACAGAAGAATTATATATATAAAGATATATTATATTAATGTGAGTTGTTATAGTTAGAGATTACTAATAATTAACAGAAAAAACTGCTTATTTTTAACAATAACAAAAAAATGGGACAAAACAAGATTGCCGCTAGCCTCCTACCGAAGCCAGCTGGGTTACATGTCAGGGGGCATGCAGTGACACCCCCTTCACATTCGGCCCGCCTGATAATGGAGCCGTCCTCGGTGACAGAAAAATCAGCATTAGGTCCTAGTTTGATAGATTTCGTTTGTATCCGATCGGCCTATCAGCCAACATTGAGAAAGTCTTCCTGCAGTTAGTTATAGCCCCTGAACATAGAGAAAATTTTTCCTACTACTTGAGGATATTAGGGAATTGGTTTATTAGCACTGTTGAGTTGTTTTCGGATTTTGTTCAAGTCCATTCTTATCTTTAAATCATGTGCTTGAACATTCTTCATTGGAGTGTACGGAAATTATTTCTAAACACAAACATTCATTCTATGTCGACAATTGCATATGCGGTGTTTTTACTGAGCAGGAAGTAGGGAACTTTATTAGCCTAATGCAGTGCTTTCAATATTTGCGACCCAATATTCAATCATAATTTTCATCGCCCCCCCCCTCGATACAATAGCAATGTATTCATTCCATAATATTATTCTTTGAAGCTAAACCTACAGTACGACTTCAACCACCGTATAAAAACGTCCCTCTTAGCCAAAGCTCTGAACTTATATATACGTCTTGCCGAAGTATGATTTGTTCTGTGCATAAAAC
This sequence comes from Trichonephila inaurata madagascariensis, assembly GCA_019973955.1. Classification (NCBI taxonomy): domain Eukaryota; kingdom Metazoa; phylum Arthropoda; class Arachnida; order Araneae; family Nephilidae; genus Trichonephila; species Trichonephila inaurata. The sequence goes on from BMAV01008911.1 coordinate 20,500, forward strand.
TATTCCGAAGACTTGGTAATGCAATAAAAGGATCCTTTTCTCTCTATCCCCCCTCGATACACCACATGTTAAACAGTGGCATTGGGGAGCGCGAATCACGTAATTTTTAATCGGCACAAATTATCAAGATAAGTGTTAATTTTTGTTTTTAATTTTATATATGACAAGTCTATGGGGTCACTGATAATTATTAAACTTCTTCTTAACTTAGTAATTTTAAATTAATTATAAAATACATTGCGCAGTGCTGATATGTTTACAAGTGTATTGCATCAGTGTAAATGTGTATTTTATGTTTTATTATGTCAGAATGTATTTTATTTGTTTACTTTCAGTAAATTAATAACTTTTTAAAAATAATCTTTTGTTTTCGACATTTCGATATGCTCGCGCTCCCCTTGTAGTGTTTTCCCGCCCCCTAGGTGCACGCCCCACAGTTTGAGAAACACTGGCCTAGTGCTAAGGCTGTCTTGAGTAAGGGATGTTTCAATTTGAGTTGATTGATTGAATATTAACGTCGCACTGTTCAGCTACACGAGGGCTTTTGGCGACGGACCACGTAATTTTGAACCATGGTCAAGTGACGTGGACGACACCTGAGCTGGCACCCCCCTCTCCTAACTGCCACACCAACGGGAGGACATTTCAATTTGAGGAACTGGGAGAGTAACTGGACTTATTGAACTTGACGGTCTTCTCTGAGTCACAACTGACTCAAAGGAGAGGCGTGTGTTACGTCTGCATTCAAAATAAATAATCCATTATCGTTTGGCGAAGTAGTATTTGAACTACTGAGCAAGATTAAATGTAAAAAATGGGTTTTTAATTAGCTGTTCTATTAATAAAAGTTTTTAATGGAATAAATGACGGCTTAGTTTGTTCCTTGATGCCGTAAAATTAATTAAAAACGTAATTTAAATTGCTATATATATTATTAAAGTTATTTTGTTGCTGCAATAAAATAACCTTGTTATTATTTGTGAAGGATTTACTTATTTGTGTGTCTTTTCTTTCCCACCGATACGCCACATATTTACTATGTATGACTGTGAGAAAAACAGTCACATTGAGGGAGAATTCTTTTAGCTTTTCCTTTGTAGTAAAAAATTTTTTTAACATGGCCAGTGAATCGTTGACTAGAAAATCAATCGTTAATATCAATTATCTTTTTTTTTTAAAAAAAAGTGTTTATTTAAAAAAAAATACAGTTTCATTGCACTAAAAATGATGTAGCATTATTGTAGAAATCTTTAACAAAATGGGAGAGGCAATATGAAGCATGATGTAACATTTAAGTATGATTAAAAACTCGCTGCAAGATTTTTATGCAACAAGAACTAAGTAGATGATTTTAAATTTGTTTCAAAATAATAATCCCCTTTATCTCAGCTGTTCATATATCTATTGTTTTAACACATTTTGATATAGATGAAGACAAAAAGAAAATAAAGATTTGAAAACTTTTTATGAGAAGTAAAAACAATACAAACAATGCTTTTCAGTTTCAGCGACTATAAAGTTAAGCGTGGCAACGTGTAGAAAATGTGTATGCTGTGTGAAAATGCCCCCCTAGGGTTCCCTTCTCTTAGATTATCTGCGTGAGCTAGAGGTGTAGGATTAACAAAAGGACCAGACGTGTCCATGTTCTTAATATGACTTTATTAAGAATTTAAACTTAGGCTTTTAACAGATTAGATAATAAATACATATGAGAGAATCTACGATGAACAAACACACAATACAAGTAATACCGAAATAACCTAACTCGGACCACTATCAATATCTAACCCGCCTAATCTTAATTTCAATAATATTATGTCCTAATATTAAATAGTCAATCCTACCTTAATCCAATCGTTGATCTGATATTAAGGAAGTTGCGTCTTTACTCGAGTGCAATGGTATGCATCTTGACCTAATGGTTCTATCTTCGGGATAACCTCAGTTGGCTGTCACTTGACGATTGTATCACTTTCTAACATAACATTCCCCAAATTGCCATACCGCTTACTGAAACTTCTGATATTTAAAAGCTATCTAATTTGAATCTTTCCTTCACGTTTCACTTCTTGGGTTTTGGTTGGAAAAGAGTTGGCATTAATCTTGGTCCTAAAAGAACTCCAAAGGACATGTTAATGAGAAGACGCGTACTGCAAGGAATTCACCTAATCGGAAAATGTTCATGACAACTCA
>BMAV01008911.1:23203-34976 GCA_019973955.1 Trichonephila inaurata madagascariensis
TCAGATATGTAGTCATCAACCTAAAGGTAGATTCACACCAAGGCTGTCAGCGTCGATCAGAGCCTTTATCTCGGGCGAGATGAAGTCTCCGATTAACTAGACGCTCAACGCTGGATGCTGACAGCCTTGGTGTGAATTCAGCTTTAGTGACTGTTAGATATTAGTTGTTACTTCTTAATAGATGGCGCCACATGTATTAAATCTATTAGTTTATATTTATGTAATCTAATAAGAGGACGCCATTATTCCCGATGTAGAACGTGAAGCAGCACGTAGCCTAAGCAAGCTTAGTAAATAATTGTCTTAAAAGCATGCTGTGATTCTGACTATAATATTATATGGTGTCAGAATAAGATTCTACGCATTTTCTTCAAAAATACTTAAAATTTGTAAATTTAGAGACTGTTAGAAAATAGTTCTAAAAATGGCAAACAATTTACCAACGATTCCAGCATTTGAAGAGGCTACGAATCTATCGGAATCTTGGAAACATTGGAAAGAAGATTTTGAAAACTATTTGGAAGCCCTTCGATACAGTGAAGAGCCAGTGAAAACAAAATCTGCTTTATTCCGACATTTATGCGAAGAAGAATTGAAAAAAACAGCTACGAGCTTTAGACCTTAAGCCTAACGATGGTTTTGAGGGTGTGACTTTGCAACAAGTGTTTCAGGAATTTGATATATATCTTCTGGACTATCAAAACGAAATTTTTGCTTCTTTTAAGTTCTTGGAAATAAAACAGGAACAAGGAGAAAAATTTACAGAGGCTTCGTAACGCTGTTGTAGAATGCAATTATGGTGAATCACAGGACCGCATGCTTCGTGATAAATTAATTCAAGGACAAAGCATTGCAGGAAAGATTAATTAGAGAAACAAGTAAAAAGGTCAGAGCACTACAGGGGGTGGTGAGTGAATACAAAACCACTGAGAACAAGCATCAGTCATGAACGAAAAACTTACTGTGAATGCTTTGAAGAATTTGAAAAATTATCAGAAGCAGTGCATCAATAATCAGAAAAATGAGTTCAACTGCAAGCAATGTGGGAAAAAACACGAGAAGAAGAAATGTCCGGCATTCGGAAAAAAATGTCGAAATCATTGGGCAAAGTAAACTGAAGAGTGGAAGAAAACAGTGAGAATTTATATTGGGGAACTGAAGTCAGTAAATGAAGGGACGCGAAAAAAACCCAACATGCTGTAATGTTTAAACTGGATACTGGGTCTCAAGTGAATGTAATTCCCAAGTCAGAACTTTTAAAATGGCATGAAAAGCCAGTAGTAAGAAATTGCAAAATTGCTGTGCTTGACTACAGTGATAACAGAGTTCCAACTCTAGGTGAGTGCTACCTCAACTGTGAAACTAAAAGGTATAGAAAAACTTATAAGCTTAAATTCATGTACAATTTTAGGCCTTAAAACCTGCAGAGAATTAGGGCTGATCCAGAGATTGAATATGATCTATAAAAGTCCTATTGAAACTCCAGAATTAATTTTGAAAGAATTTGCTGATGTTTTTACTGGTACAGGAAGACTTAAAAGAATTGTAAAAATTAAAAGAAAACTCTGTTCCTCATGTAGCAGCCCCCCGTAAAGTGCCTCTTGCTATACATAACAAAGTTAAAGAACTAAGTAATATGGTAGAAACAGGCATAATAAGCAAAGTTGAAGAGTCAACTGAGTGGGTGAGCAACATGGTTGTAATCGACTCGCCTAAGAAATTAAGGATTTGTCTTGATCCCAGGCCACTGAATGAGGCTATTCAAAGACCTCATTACCCAATCCCTACTGCAGATGCACTAATTACAAAGCTGCAAGATGGTAAAGTGTTTACTATTTTAGATGCAAAAAATGGTTTTTGGCAGTTACCATTAGATGAAGAATCTTCATATCTAACCACATTTTGTACACCTTGGGGGTGGTACAGATTTTTAGTATCGCCATTTGGCCTGGATTCTGCTCCTGAAGAATTTCAAAAGGCAATGGATGAAATTTATGAAGAAGATGAAGATATAAATCTTTACTTTGATGATATTGCACTAGGTTCATCTATCGTGGAGAAGAACATTGTAAATTATTACGTCGAACACTCTTGAAAGCAAGAAAGGCCAATTTAAAATTTAACGTGTTGAAAACGCACCTATCACAAACTTCAGTTAACTATCTAGGTCATGGTTTGTCCGATGAAGGAATTAAACCAAATCCCAAGAAAATTAGAGCCCTTGAAGAGTTTGCAACACCTAACTGCAAAGAAGATTTACAAAGATTTCTCGGTATGGTAACTTATCTAGCAAAGTTTACACCACACCTTTCAAATTTAACGCATAATCTAAGCAGTTTCTTAAAAAAAGATTTTGTGTGGACCTGGGATACAAAGAGAGGGATTTGAGCTGGTAAAACAAGCCATAATGAAATCTCCCTGTTTGAAATATTTTAATGGAAACAAGGCAGTAACTGTTTCTGTTGACGCTAGCAAAAAATGGACTGGGAGCTGTGCTTCTGCAAGAAGGTCAACCCGTAGCCTATGGATCTGTATCATTAACGCAGACACAACAACGTTATGCTCAAATTGAAAAGGAGCTGTGATGTATGGGTTGGAGCATTTCAACTATTATACTTATGGAAGGATTGTCACTGTCCAGACAGATCATAAGACAATACTGGGCTTTAATAAGAAACCATACGATACAATATTTCCTCGTCTTCAACGTATGTTACTTCGACTCAATGAATATAATATTCAGTTGGAATATGTTCCAAGAAAGAACCTAGTAATAGCAGATGCCCTATCAAGAGCACAATTCACCACTGATAATTTTGATGAAGTTCTAGGCCAGGAGGCAACTGTGAGAATAAATCTGTTAACACAAGCTTCACCAACTAAGTAGGAGGCAATAGCAAGCCTAACAGCAGGTGATCCTGAAATGCAAGATGTGTCGTTTCACATTAATAATAGTTGGCCACAGAAAAAGAAGAAAAAATAGCTGCACAACCTTATTGGCATTGCAAAGAAGAATTATATTCCACAAAAGAAGGAATTATTTGCAGAGTACACACAACGACTAGTGGTACCAGTAAAATATAGAAAAGAAATACTGAAGCTATTGCATGTGTCACACAAAGGTATAGTTTCCAGTAAAATCAAAGCCATGGAATATTTTAACTGGTCTAACTTGAATAGAGATGTTGAGGAATATGTGTCCAAATGCAAAATCTGCCAGAAATATCAAAGAGAAAACCAGAAGGAAATTCTTATCAATCCAGAAATCCCAGGCAGACCTTGGCAAAAAGTTGCATGTGATTTCTTTTGTTTAAAAGGCAAATAGATTATTTGTCCAAGTATGTTGAACTGAAACCACAACAGTACAACAGCACAATCTGTCATTACAGTCATGAAATCCATTAATGCAACACATGGAATACCAGAAGAACTTGTAGAGTGTTGGTGGACCACCCTATAACTCAAATTTGATGATGAATTTCTTCCGAAAATGGGGAATTAAACACCATGTTACACCGCCTCATTTTTCTAGAGCAAATGGACAAATAGAGAGAGAGAGAGAGAGCAGTGCAAACAGTAAAAAATTCTCTTACTAAAGCTGCAGAAGAGGGAAAAGATTTGTATGTTGTATTGCTTGACTGCAGGATACAACCAGCAAAGGACATGCCATCACCAGCTGAACCTTTAATGTGAAGAAAGCTAAGAACATTCCTGCCATCATACTCAGGTCAATTAAAACCTACTTTTGATGATGGAAGAGCAAGAGAAGCTTTGAGAAAAAGGCAGATCATTCAAAACAAATATGCTAACAAGCATGCAACAGTGTTGCCTGTACCACATCAAAATGCTAAAGTATGGTTTAAACATAAAATGAGAGCCTTGGAAGCAAGGAACTATAATTCAAGTAGGTCCTCAACCTCGCTCATATATAATAAAAGGAGAGGATGGAGGTGTTTTCAGGAGAAAAAGATTTCACATTCGACAAGACAACATTCAGAATGATAATATACGTTGGTCAAGAACTGTAGAAGATCTTTATAACAGTGATGCTACTGAAATTTCTAGAATTCCAAATGATTCTGCAGACAGTCAAATAAATTCATCACCTAAAACAAACAGAAGCAATATTAACCAACAATTTCAAGTTCCAATTGAAACATTTAGTGAGCAGAGCAATACTGTGGTATGAAAGTGTTCGAGAAATATAGTGAAGCATGTTCGCTATAGAGACAATTGAAAGAACTCTGACAAACATATTTTAGTTTAATAATTTAGTTTAATAATAATTATTAAATTAATTAATTAATTTAGTTTAATAATTTAATCTAAGAGAGTTATAAATTTAACTAGCAATTTTAAAGTAAAACTATAATTTTGTAAAATTGTAATTTTGTTTTGTTGTATTGTATTGAGTAAACTTTAAAAAAGCAATTGTATTCATAGTTAAGTAATTGTATTCATTGAACTCAATGTTTTTTTTGGGGGGGAAAGGCATGTTAGATATTAGTAATTACTTCTGAATAGATGGCGCCACATGTATTAAATCTATTTGTTTATATTTATGTAATCTAATAAGAGGACGCCATTATTCCCGATGTAGAACGTGAAGCATCAAGTAGCCTAAGCAAGCTTAATAAATAGCATCCTGTGGTTCTGACTATAATATTATAGCGACGTCTTAAGACTTCTTGAGGCACTGGGCCCCTATGCAGAAATAGGCCCCACCAGAGATGCTTTTATCGAATTCGGAGTATATACATAGAAAGCTCAATAAAAGTAATCCATAATAAAATGAAGTTTAATTTTTAAAACTCCTTTTCTACATTTTAAATTAACAAAATAATTGTGTTTTCAAAATCAAATGTTAATATTTCATTTTTAATATTCATTAAGCAATTTTGCAAAAGATAAATAAATAAAGGCAAAGGATTATAACATTTGAATTTGACTCTTTTCTCTCTTATAGTGAATGTGGTGTAGTGTAACAGTTAGAAGAAGGATATACTATCTTCGTCTTCCATCTAAAACAATTTACAGAGATAACATTTCGAATCATCAAATATTGATTAAAAATAAACTATTTTTTTTATATATTTAAATAATTATAAAAAGAGTACAATTGTATTAATTTTAATAATAAAATTTTACAAATTATGTAGCAAAATAATTGTACTTTTTGTGGTAGTTTTTGAGGGGGAAAAAAAAGTAAGACAGAGAGAGAGAGCCATAGAAATTTTTAGAAATATTTCCAAAATTTCAATTAGAAAGATAGCTGCATTTTTAAGAATAACATTTAAACTACGTTAGTATTTGAAGAAATAAATTTTGAAATGTGCAGTGAAAAGGATTATAATATTTTAATTTGATTCTCTTCTCCCTATAGTGAATGTGGTGTGGCAGTTAAAAGAATTATAAAGTATCTTCGTTATCTCGTCTTTCCTCTGAAACAATTTACAGAGATAACATTTCCAATCATTAAATGTTGACTAACATATTTTTCATTTGAAACAAGTCTGAAAAATGTAAATAAAATTATTCAAGAAAGTAGTTAATTTTAAGATTTCAATAATAAATTATATGATCAAGTGTATCCTCTAAAAATTTGACATTCTTTAATATTAAAGGGGGAAAAAACTATTTAGGAAAAATTGAGTGACAGTGATAAAAAATATTCCTTTTTTTATAAAACATGTCTTCAAAATTATCAAAACCTGCTTACAAAAATCGATAATCCATGTATAATACAATTCAAATGAATTATTGAAGGAAAACCAACTATAAGAAGGTAAAAAATTATATTAACCTTTCACAAAAAAAGCCCCCCAAATTAAAAAAAAAAAATGTAGAGAAGTTTATAAACTTTTTCACTGAAATAAAATTTTCAGTAAATATATATATATATATATATATATAAAAGAACTTTATTATTGTCTATGTCGCGATAAGGTACCGGGTAATTATGCAATTATTTGCAAATGGCTTTATACTAATATGCTAAATAAACATTTTCATAATAATTCTGCTTTTATAAAATCTAATTCAAGCATAAGAGAAATTATTAATCGAGTTTCTGCTTTTTATAAAAAAAATAGATTTACGTATTTTGGATATTAAATTCCCTCATATTTTCCTAACTCCTAAATTTCATAAGACTCCCGTTAAATTTAGAACTATTACGAATGGTTTTAAAACTTATATTACACTTCCGGGCAAAAAGCTTGTGACATCTCTCGCGTTCTTCTTCTAACATAACCCCTACGTTCTTTGACGGCCACGATTAATGGCAAAACTTTTCCAACCCAAATACAAGAAGTAAAACGAAGCATAGATTCAAATAAGATAACATTTAAAAGGATAGAAAGTTTAGTGAGCAAGAAATGGCAATTTAGAGGAAGCTAGTTCGGAAAAGGTAGAAGTGTAATTAGACGGCCTACCAAGGAATCACGGAGATCCCGCCATTAGTACAAGGTGCATACTATTGCACTCGAGCCTAACCTGAATATTTGAAGTTAATTGAACCGTTGAGTATTCAACCAAGGGAGGAGGATTATATTCTGAACGCTAGTATAATACTGAGATTGCGATTAGGCAGATATAAGATATTTATATTGATAAGTGATCTAATTGCGCGATCTGAGTTAGTTAAAACGGCGTACTTTGGTTTATTCTCACTTAATATAAATTTGTTCGATATCTAAGTAATTTAAGTTAAATTCTTAATAAAAGTCATATTAAGAATTATAGAATGTCTCATCCTTCCGATAATCCCACACCTCTAACTTACGCGGAAACCCCAAGACATAGCTATCGACAATGGCGCCCGAACAATTTTTATAATTCTGGGTTAGGTAATACAGGAGGGTTTGGTATTTTACCAGAAACGTGCTTTTCCGGGTCTGAGAATGTTACCAAATTTCTCGAGGCCATAGATAATCAAATACAGTTACTTGAAATCCCAAGTAACTTGGCATGTACTTATTTGAAAAGTCATCTCAGGGGAAGGGCTCAAGATTGGTACTCAATATTTGGATCGGTGCTAGTGCAAGATACAGCCACGGATTTCGCGCAACTAAAGGCAGAATTAGCGAAAGCTTTCCCCGCAATCAAAAATAAGAAAGAATTGGAGGCGAGGTTTTTCGCGTCCCAGCAGTGAAGAAATCAAGAGCCAACAGATTTTGTTTACGATTTGCTAAAAATACATAAGAGTTTAGAGCTAAGGATGTCGCAGGCGGAATTGGTTGATCACATTTTTGTTAGACTCGAACCACAAGTCCAGGACTATGTGGAAGTTCGGAATCCGCAGAACACGGTACAACTTTTAGAAATATTAACTAAATTTGAAGAGAGGTATTCTTACAAATTAAAAAGGGATTCGCAGAATAGTGATAATATGGAAAGACGAGGTCAAAACGCGCATAGGATGTCTAATTTTGATGATAATCGCAGAAACTGGAGAAATTCTGAGGTTGGGTGTAGACCAAATAATGGCAGAAATGATTCTAGAGGTACTTATGAGAATAGCCGTAAAAGTAATAGGTGGTTCGAGAGCAGGAATAGATTTCAGAATGATGATCAGAGATTCAACGAAAGGGGATACCAATTTCGAAATGATAATTTTAGTAGAGGGGACTGTAGAAATAGGGGTTCGAGTGAAAATTTCAGTCGAGGCGATAGGATGCAAAGGGGACGATTGAATGTTGTGAAAGTTAATGAAGTTCATAATCAAAAGGAATTCGCAGTGGATATACCAATTAAGTTTTCTCCGATATGTATATCACCCGTGGAGCTTCCCCACGTTCCTCTTTTATTAAATAACACATTTTTGAAAGCGCTATGGGTCACCGGAGCAGATAAATCATTTATATCGGAAGAAATATATAAAAAATATTTTTTTTATAAACAAGTAAAAAAATCGCGAGCTCAGGTGATCACAGCACAGGGAGCGAAATGCCAAAATATAGGAATTGTAGAATTGATTATTCAAATCCGAGAATTCGTTAGACCTTGGTCGTTTCATGTGTTGACGGATTTGGAGAATACCCATGTATTCTTGTGGTGTTGATTTTATAAGTGGATCAAGGATTGTTTTAGATTTTGACCAGAAAGTGTTGGCGATTCAAGATTCGCTGGTTGAAGATAATAAGGTAGATGAAGGGAATTTGAGCGTTGATGTGTCAGAAAGGAAGTTAAATATTGTTGCTAATATTTTATCGACAAATCCTGTTGAAAGTATAATAGGAGAAAAAGTTAATTGTGTAATAATCAGAGATTTAGTACTTACTTCGCGGAAACAGTTAATAACAGAGCAGAAGAATGACCCAGAATTAGGTCATATCTATAGATATTTAGAAACCCCGGAAGATAACTCTGTTAATGCGACGATATGTGAGAATTGGTCCCACGACTTCCAATTGAAGGCTTGTTGTTTTATGCGAAACACGCAACGTCGTTAGGTGAAATGCGTGTATACATTCCAAAGTCTTTAAGAAACAGCATCCTACGCGAATATCACGACAAGCCAATCGCGGGACATCTGGGTAGATTTAAAACTTATCATAAAATTCGGGAAGTTTGTTATTTCCCGTATATGAGAAAATTTATTGATCAATATGTCTCTACATGCCATATGTGCCAAGTTAATAATTATAAAAACGCGTTACCAGTTGGTCGATTAAATCCGATTGTATCAAATTATCCAAATGAGATAGTTACGTTAGATTTGTTAGGCCCGTATCCTATATCGAGAGTAAGACGTAATCGATGTTTTAGTAATTACCGATCATTTCAGCAAATGGGCTGAAATTATACCTCTTAAAAAGGCCTCATCTCGTATAATAGCGGATATTTTTTTTGATAACTTTATATCGCGTTATGGAGCTCCAATAAAATTAATAAGTGATAATGGTCCCCAATTTATATCCGAGATTTTTGAGCACTTAAGTGAAAGATTAGGCATAAGGCATGTGAAGACTGTTGCATATCGACCACAAGCAAATCGGACTGAAAGAGTTAATCGAGATATAGTGCAAATGATTGCAAATTATGTTAATGATCAACACGATACTTGGGATCAATTCTTACGTGAGTTTGCTTACGCTATTCGTACAGTAGTGAATGAAACAACGGGAAAAACCCCTGCGGAATTATTTTTGGGACGAAAGTTGATTACCCCATTTCAAAAATTAGTAATGATTTCAGACGGAACGGAATTTACAGTAAGAGATATTGAGAAAGTATTTCATGAAGCTAGACTAAGTACGAAAACTAAGCATGAAAGGTGGGAAAGATATTATAATAGACGAAGACGGGATGTACAAATTAAGGTAAATGATTGGGTCTTATTAGACACACCCTTTAAGTTCAGCAGCTAATAAAATCTGTTACAAATTTAAACAAAAATTTGAAGGTCCCTATAGAGTATTAGAAGTAAGAAATAATAATAATATTGTAATATGGAGGTTAGGAAAAAGATTAACTGTTAATGTTGATCAAATAAGAATATATCGTCATAGGAAATGTGACGAGGTCGAGTTAGGAACAAGTCGCCCAGATAGTATTAGTTCACGTCAGGAACTGAGTAGTTCGGAAAACGTACATCAAAGATCAAATGAGTCGCAATATGGGAAGAAAAGGTCTGCAGTAAAGCGTGAGTTAGAGGAAAAAGGGATAAATCTCAAATCAAAACAATCTAAGAAAAACACGGATAGGGCCGATAAGCGCAGATCACTTATCAGATCGCTGCCTAGCTCATTCTCGAATGAAACAAGAAATAAGAGAAAACGGCTAGATAAAGGAATGAAAAGGTCGTATGGATCGGGGGCAAGTGGACCACAGAGAAAGTGGCAGAAAAGTAGACCCAATAATATTAATAAAAGACCATTGTCATCCAGTAATATTTATATAAGAAGGAAGAAGAACAAGACGGAGACAACTGGAGTTCAAGATGGACAAAGATATGACCTGCGCCCACGCCAAAGAAAGGATCAGGAGTCCCGACCGGCCAAGGAAGAAACAATAGGACAAGCAAGGAAAAGCCGACAAGGAGACTACAAGCCCTACATCAGGCAACATAAAGAATTCCAGAGCAGCTCAGGAATTAGAACAGGAAATAGCAGTGATAGCACCTCGTCATTAGAAGTCATGGTGGGAGACTGAATATAAAAATCAGGTTGTATTGTTTCATTTTTATGTTCTTTCCAACAAGTGGTCGGAAGAATTATTGCAAAGAAGGAAGTCTCGGGCGGTGTTTAAAAGCTATAATCCAAGTAAAAATTGACACTACAATGAGTGTATATTTTTTTTTGAACTTTTGACTTGTAAATTTTTTTTTCTCAAGTGTAGGAGAAAACAACTGTAATTATGCATTTGTTTACTTCGATGTATGACTTCGTGAGATGCGACAATTCCTTTGGTTATTTGTTTTAATGGTTTATTGAAAAATGTTTGTAATTGTATAATATGTATGTATATATATGTTGTTGTATTGTTCCGTATTATGATGCATCTGGTTCAGGGAACCGCGGCGTAGTCAGGGCACTAACAATAATATTAACGGCGCTGCGCGGCTCATTGGGAGTTTTGTGGAACCAGATGCGGGGATGGAAATGAAAGTTTATTGTGATTTACAAATAATGTATAATGCATAAAAATTGTGGAACTTATTGGTATTATGTAAACACATAGATTTAACAAAGTAACTCAGAGAGTTTTTATTTCAGGATGACAGACCCTGAAAATAGTGTCAATAGCTGATATGTAGCCTCAACACGGAACAGTGGAGCCGAAATTCCAGCTCCATATAAGATTGTCCGGATGCAGAGTTTGGGTCTGTGCACCCAGGAAAAATTCGAGTAGAAAACCTAAGTGTATTAACATATAAGTTACTTTAAGAGTATATATGTAAAAAAAGTGAGAATGGACCATAATTAAACAGCAATTATTAATGTTGGCCTAGTTAATGGAATAAAATTTATTGTCACGAGTTTAAATTTAAAATTAAGTTGAATATTAAATTTAATTCTATGATGAATAATGAAAATTAAAGTCAAGATAAATATTGGAAATTATAGAAGTTAAAATGAGGATTCAAGGTTAAAATTTAAATAAAACTTAGAAAGCGAAGAGATTCAGAAATAAAAATTTAGGCACGTAATTTATTAAGGGCATTGAGAACCCTTAAATAAATCACGTTTTTCTTCTTGGAGGGGGTTGTGACGTCTCTCGCGTTCTTCTTCTAACATAACTCCTACGTTCTTTGACGGCCACGATTAATGGCAAAACTTTTCCAACCCAATACCAAGAAGAGAAACAGGAGCGAAAATGCAAATGAGATATACTTTAAAAGGATAGAGGGTTTAGTGAGATAGGACGGCAATCTTAGAGATAACTCAGTGCAGAACAGTTCGGAACAAGTGTTAGACGACCTACAACCAAGGAAGAAGGATACGCTCATCTTCATTAAAAATATTAATTATAAGAAAGATTAATAGGGCCTGAGTATTCTTATCTACAAGTAGCAGAATAGAAGAGTCTTCAACCAAGGTAGGAGGGTTACTCTATAAAAGGTAATATTTTGTATAGGAAGTTAGATTAGGCAGATAATTAAATATAATTAAGATAAGTGATCTAGTGTGATCTGACTTGAATATTCAGTTTAATTTGTGGCTTATTCTCACTTAAAGAAAGTTGTTCTTTAGAATTAAGTAATTTAAGTTATTCTTAATAAAAGTTGTGTTAAGAATTACAAAATGTCTCATCTTTTAGATAATCCCAC
>BMAV01008911.1:46653-65914 GCA_019973955.1 Trichonephila inaurata madagascariensis
ACTTAGATAATTTTTTATTGTAATACTATTCTTAAAACAATTTTATACACAGTTTCTAATCTAAGTGACACTAAATATCATAAATATTATCCATTTATGCGCTTTTGCAAAATCAGGTTCCGAACGTAGTCGGATACCTTAAGTGTAGATTATAAACCCTGAAAAAAATATTTGTCAACAGTATCTTTTATTTTGAGTTAAATAATAAAACTGTTATTAAATTTAATCACAATAAAATACAAACCGAAATTCATTGAAACGAAATGTTTCTTATTTAACCACAATTTCACATGTTTATTCGGGATTTTCTTAAAGTATGAGACTCTATTTTGTAAACGATAAAAAAAGTTCTTTTTTTTAAGCCTTACTTGGTCTGAATTTTTCAAAAGATCTTTTGATGTTCTGTTTTTTAATTCATCGAGTTTTGCTCTTGATATCATACGCTTTTTATCTAGTGGTACTTCAACCATAACTTCTTCTGTAACTGGTATATCATACCACGCTCGACCCTTCTGATCCATTTCAAACTCAACCTTTAATTAGCATTCAAAATTATCAGATATTAAGATGTGAAGCAATAATTTCTTTTACGCAGATGCTTAAATGAGACATCAAAAGAAACAGTAAGTACTGCAAAATATTTAAGAAAAGTTAGAAGATTTTAAGAATACTGTGATATACTTTACTTTAACTTTCTAGGACAGGGGTTGGCAACCTTTGGCACGAGTGCCACATGTGGTACGCGGTGCAATTTTCAGTGGCACTCTACACTATTCTATAAATTCGTCAATTTAATGAAAGTATGGAGGTTTATAAATTTGTAATGGCATTTGACAAACATTTTCAGAATTATGAACATTTACGAAACTAAGAAAAAATCTGACCTATAACTCTAAAGCAGTTTCTCAAACTGTGGGGCGTGCCCCCTGACGGGGCGCGATAACTCTACAAGGGGGGCGCGAGCATATTGAAAAGTCGAAAACAAAAGATTATTTTTAAAAAAAAATTATTAATTTACTAAAAGTAAACAAACAAAATACGTTCTGACATAATAAAAAATAAAATTAACATTTGTAGTGATATAATACACTTATAAATGAATCAGTACTGCACAATGTATTTTATAATTAATTTAAAAATACGATAAGTTAAGAATAAGTTTAATAATAACCAGTGCCCCCTGGGCTTGTCATGTGTAAAATTATATGAAAAAATTAACACTTATCTTGATAATTATATATTACTGTTTATAATTAATCCCAATTCGTTCCCCATCGCCACCATTTTTCACTTAGGCCAGCGTATGTGATGTATTGGGGGAAAGGGAAGAAAAGTAGAATAAATAAGAAAATCCTTTGAAATAGGTAAATCCTTCGCAAACACTGTCAAGGTTCTTTCATTGCATTCCAAATCCTTGGGATTAATTTTATGGATAGCAGTGCACAGAAAATATTGTACTTCGGAAAGACGTATCTATATGTCAAGGGTAATTAATGCTTTGGCTGAGCGAGATGTTTATATACGCCGGTAGCACGTAAGAAAAAGTCGTTGTGTAGTATTGTAGCTTTAGTGTCAAAGTTATTGAATTCAATACATTGTTATTTGTCTTAAGGGGGGGGCGATGAAAACTATGGTTAATCGTTGGGTCGCAAGTATTGAAAGTTTGAGAAGCACTGCTCTAAAGATAAATTTATAGCTGTTTTGTAAATTATTGAATGTCATTACTAGAGATTCAATTGTTGGAAGAGAAAAAAGTGTATGTACTCTGCTTTCAGCTTTTGGTTCTACATATCAAAGTAAAAAAAATCTTTCCTCATATGAAAAATATTTCGAGTCTACAAAGAAATTGTTTAACGGTTGAATGTTCAGAATCGTATCAAATTGGAAGTCACACACATTATACCCTGATTTTACAATATGAAAATAGATTGGTGCAAGCACTATGTTTGCATCAAAATTTTTACTTATCTTTTTATTAAACTGAAATGAAGGGAAATACTTATATTTTATGTTATCTATTTCTTATTTTAATACATATGTTTAAAGATACTTACATATCTACAATTTTAATTACTTTAATTTTTGAAGAAATAGTTATTTTTTATGTTGTGTTTATGTTTATGTTAAGAAATATCCTTAAATGATGCAAAATTAATTTATAATAAAACTGTAAATCTGTATTTTTGACATGTATTCTGTAAATTTGCTTGCATTATCGTTGTAATCGAATCGTTTTAAAAATATTTTATTATGTGGCATGCTGAGTCATATTGGTAGACTGGTTTGGCAGGCCACATCTAAAAGGTTACTGACCCCTGTTATAGAAACATTAATAGTTTATAATGATTATACAATAGTCCATAGAAGCTTTAGAATACTTTTGAAAAATTTTGATTCTTGAAAAAAATTAGTAATATTTTATTATTAAGGTCATACAATATTCTTAAAATAACAAATATATATATATATAAGTTCCTCATTGGGAGAGTAATGTTCATGTTTCTATATTCAGAAATATTGTTATTAATTATATATAACTTAATAAATTTCTGGTGTCAAAAAAATCAGAACTAATAAATAACTATAAACATTTTATTAAATATTGGTTAAATCAGAAATACCCAATTAATTTTATTAATAGTTATATGAATAAAGCTATTCAAAATAGTAAGGATTAAAAATTCTGAGATTGTGATAATAGTTTATTACTATAAACTTAAATATTTCATAGTTATAGTTATCTCCATATTCTAATATTAGATAAAATTACTTATTATTATTTTATTCATATTTACTCTAGTGTTATTAAAGTTATGCTATAATTTGCAACTCTTATTAATTTTTATTTCCATTCTTTTTATACTTTTGTTAAGTGCTACATTTAAGCCATTCACATGATTTAAATCTGAATTAGGGTCCAGAATCTGGCAATAACTTATTTATTGCACTCAGATTTAACGCGGGCTCTGCATTTTTAAGTGCAATTTTTAGGTAAGTTACCTCTATCTTGCAATGGATTCAGATATTCATATCCATTACTTTCAACAGGTTTTTGCTCAGTATTATTTACATAAAGGGGGAAGGTTGGCTGGCCAAAAAACATGTTCAACCTCACTTTTATATAAATTATTTTATATATTAGCTGTCCTAAGTCAGCAATGTTTAGAATACTGCAGCATCCATTTTATAATTTTTAATCTCGGTTACTCATATGCCTTTCATTGTGTGATTTTCCTACTGTCTATGTGTTTTTCGAATGTGATTGTTGGATGTTATCTCTTGTTTGTAGAGAATAAGCCTATATATATATAGATATATATATATATATAATTCTCTCTAGCATCCCCTTTTAATTAACTCTTTTTAATAATATTTAAATAAGCTCAATTCTTTGGTTCAAAACTAATGCCTTAATCTTAATCGTAATCAACTAGTATCAGATATACCTTCCCGCCCATATTAACCAGAGTTCTTATCACAAAATAGTCACGCTGTTTTCACCGTTGACAGACAAAAATTATTCATTCAGTAAAATGAGTAAGGTGACGTTAGTGACAGATCTGTCGCCAAATGTCACCAAAATTAGAGACAAATAGATGTTCCTGGATAAATATAGAAATTTATGATTATTTGAAGATTCAACTCTAGATGCCACTAAAAGGACTTCCCAGCCTATATAAGGACGATACAGTGAAGCAACATTGAAGCATGAGTGGGTGAGTGAATATTAACGTCGCACTGTTCAACTACTCGAGGGCTTTTGGCGACGGGCCTCGTAATTTAAGACCATAGTCAAGTGACGAGGACGACACCTGAGCTGAACCTTCCTCTCCTAACTACCACATCATATCAATGGGAGGACGTTTGAGTTCTCGACAGATTTAACGTGCATCGCTTCCCTACACGGTGGGTCTTCAGTGGTACTAGACTCGAACTCATAACACGCCGGGCACGAGTCCGTTACCTTGACCACTAGAGTATGAGAGTTTGACATTGATGAGGCCTTTCCTATGTGTCATGCGATAATGAAACAATGGATTTGTATTGTCGAGTTTTGCATTTGTTTGAGCTTTAAATTTTACACATATGTATTTAAACGAGTGTGATAATTGCTTCAAGATAGAAGAAAGCATACTGCATATATTAAGGAGTTCCAAAATATAACCTTTTATTTTCTCAGAAATAAGTTACTTGTTAATTAAGTGGATATATTTTTCCAGCATTTGAAAGCTGATCAATCACATGACAATATTATAGAATTTTTTAAAATCTTATTTATGGCTGCTGCACTGTGCATATAAAGAAACTAATTTTGAAATATATCTTTAGGTATCCGACTACGTTCGGAACCGTGATTTTGCAAAAGCGTGTAAATGGATAATATTTATGATATTTAGTGTCACTTAGATTAGAATACATGTATAAAATTGTTTTAAGGACATTATGACAAAAATTTTTTTATTTAAATACAATATTTTGGCAAAAAATTAGCTTAGAATAACCTTTTATCCAAATGTTCTCATTTTGTAAAAAAATGCTTCAATTGTATTAATATTTTGCCTGTATTCAGCTCAGACCTCAGTACAGAGGCTCAACTAGAATTTTTGAAATGCATAACTCGGAAGTTGATTTATCCATGTTTTACGAAAACAGAAGGGAGAAATTTTAAGAAAATACGCCGATAATTATTTCAAATGGTTGTAACTCTGAAAATAATGTGAATTTTCAAAAATCATAATTGAGCCTCTGTACAGAGGTCTGAGCTATATACAGGCAAAATATTAATACAATAGAAGTAATTTTTACAAAAGGAGAACAATTGGAAAAAAGGTTATTCTAAGTTAATTTTTTGCCAAAATATTGTATTTAAATGATTTTTTTTGTCATAATGTCATTAAAACAATTTTATACATGCATTCTAATCTAAGTGACACTAAATATCATGAAAATTATACATTTATGCGTTTTTTTAAAATAATGGTTCCGAACGTAGTCGGATACCTTAAGCAAAAGATACTTTAAAATGTCTTACAATATCTACTAAATCAGAATTTTTTTGTGGAGTACCAATTTATAAACATTTTTACGTCCTTCAAAATTTTATTTTCATGATCTAAATTTAGTTTCTAGCACAAGATCACTCATTTTCTAATTAGAAAATTAATTAATGCTTAGTCGACATTTTCTTTTTTTTTTTTTGTAAAAATGATGAGTTAACCTTTTAACGCATTTGCCCGTGTATGACACGGGCGAAAGTTACCTGTAAATTTGTGTATACTCGTGTCTCATACAGACATATGCAAATTTACCGGTGTTAATTTACATTATGGGCAAGTGTATCTTGTCTTATTTTATTTCTAATGTGCCCGTATGAGATTCGTTCTAGTAAAAATATATTGGCTAGATTATAATTAAACTTTATATAAGACTAATAATACTAGATAACATACTAATAATACTAGATAAAATTACTTACACTATAACTATATATTCTTTTTCTGTCAAAAAAAACCCCGATAATTTTTTACCAGTTTTTCCGAAAAAAAAACCTCGTGCTTCTAGGGGATAACTGAGGTTTAAATGACATTTTTTCGTATTTAAAGAAATAGTGACCTAAAAATGCTCAAACAACAGAGAAGCTCTTTTACTATTAGAATAAATTACACTTATGAGATTTTTATACGTTTTGCTTCTTAAAATTTGAATTTATAAAATATTTTTGTCTAATCTGAAATTATGATTAATATTAGGAGAATTACTTTTGATGTAATGGATGAAATTGTAATACATTTGTTGTAAACAAGACTGTAGTATGAAAAATCTTAATTTATTTGTTTGTTTGCGGTACAAGAGGTAAATGCTACTTTCTTTTATTCTGTCTGTTTGTGAGAGAATATATTTATTCTTTAACCTTCTGAATACTAAAATATTTTCTTTAAATAAATCGTTACTTGGGGGTAATCATAATGCATTTCAAGTTAATTTATTTACAGAAAGCATATGCTCTCAATACATGTGAAATAGTACAGATACGTAATGAGAATTTCTTTCATGTCAAAATCCTGCATTTTTTAAGTTCATTCAATTGTTTCTATTTTCAAATCAAAAAAAAAGAAAGAAAGAAAGAAATGAATTGAGAAGATATATTTTAATGTTTTTTTAATTCATTTGCTTTTGAAAGAGTTTTTACTAAATAGAAAAGTAACAATGGATGTCCAAAAAATACGATTGCACTTAAAAAATGAGTTAAGGTATCCGACTACGTTCGGAACCGTGATTTTAAAAAAGCGCATAAATGGATAATTGTCATGATATTTAGTGTCACTTAGATTAGAATACATGTATAAAATTGTTTTAAGGACATTTTGACAAAAAAAAATCATTTAAATACAATAGTTTGACAAAAAATGAACATAGAGAGAGAATGACCCATTTTCATAATACTCCTTTTGTGAAAAATGCTTCTATTATAATAATATTTTGCCTGTATATAGTCCAGATCTTTGTACAGAGGCTCAACTAGAATTTTTGAAATATATAACTTAGAAGTGGGTTTATCCATATTTTACGACAACAGAGGGGAGAAATTTTAAGAAAAAAAAACCGCTAATAATTATTTAAATTGGTGGTAACTCTAAAAATAATGTGATTTTTCAAAACTTCTAGTTGAGCCTCTGTAGAGAGGTCTGAGCTATATACAGGCAAAGTATTATTATAATAGAAGCATTTTTCACAAAAGGAGAACATTTTGAAAAAAGATTATTCTAAGTTAATTTTTTGCCAAAATGTTGTATTTAAATAATTTGTTTTGTCAAAATGTCCTTAAAACAATTTTATACATCTATTCTAATCTAAGTGACACTAAATATCATGAAAATTATCCATTTATGCGCTTTTTTAAAATCACGGTTCCGAACGTAGTCGGATACCTTAAACATAAAGACAAACAAAGATATTCATTTACGGTTTTTTTTATATTCAATAAAGAAAACACAAAAATTTTTTGTAATTTTTTGCACAATTTTAATGTGCACACTAATAGTTGCGTGCAAAACATCGAGTCTTTGTGAGATTTCTGTCTACGTTCAATGAAGCATTGCAGGAACAGAATTCTGAATGGCCGCTGTATTTTGTCTTTTCAGTTCTTCAGTTTTACAAATTGGAGATTGTTAAACAATGTTTTTCACGTGTTCCTACAAAATATCCAAAGGTATTCTGTCTAGAAATCTAGATGACCACAGTATTGAGCCTCCTATTCCCTTCCTTTGTCCGCGGAAAACTTTTAAAATAAAACCTTTCTCATTTCCAAACTGCAGGGTGGCGGTGCCCCATTTAAACTATACATTTGTTGCAGATTGAAGTTCGATACACTATTCTACGAATTGTGCTTGTTCTTGTGACGGAGCCATTTTAAAACGAGAATGTGGCAAAACGTCTACATTGCGCCATCTAGTTTGCATTTCATTAAACAGAAACTTTAGTTTTTTTTCTTTATGGAACGTAAAAAACCGAAAGTGAAAATCTGTGTTAGCTTATTTTTATTTCATTTTTGAAAGTGTAGTCCTACTTTTCGGATACTCTATATATCCACAAAAATGTAGTGTTTTTTCTAAGTGCATATCGATATTACTTTTCATTAGGTTTATGACAAATTTGATAAAAGTTTATCACATTTTTTGATCATAGAATGGATATCTAAGACGTAGCTATATCTAACTGATACATAAGATAGCTAATATAAAAATCTAAATGACGCATATAATTTACGTAATCCTGATCATCTTACCGGTTTAATATCTTCTGTTGAATCTTTTTTAGACCAGTAATCGGTACCTTCGATGTATTGTCCCACCCAGGATTGTTTTCTTCGATAGAAACCTATTCTGGGAGCTTCCTCATCTTCTTCAGCTGTTGGCTGCCAACCGGATTTCAAGTGGCTGAGATCGGCAGGTAAAGTTTCAGACTTCGTTGGTATTGTAATTTCGTCTGCAAGTCTTACAGCCACGTCTAAAATATAATACAAGAAAACGTATAACGTTATTTTCAGAAAACTAAACAAACAAAAAAAACCTTTATTAGGTTTTTGTATTTGAAGATGTTTTCTAGAAACAACAATCGGGACCAATCTAATTTACTAATGTTATAATGTATGTTTTTGGGTAGATCGTGGTTACATAAAAAAAATGTTGCTATATATACTAATCGAAACCTACTTAAGTGAAAAAGAGGTTCTATGGCAGTGGTCTTCCAACTTTTTCGACTCATGGAACCCTTAGAACTATAAGGTGTTTTCGGGGAACCCCGCTCACAAAAACACACACATTTAAAAGAATGTATCTTAAAATACTATTTAAAGTAGATCGGCATGTTATTAATATTTTGTATAAAGACAATTTAAAAAAAATGTTGTATTTGTTAAAACGTAATTCAGTATAACTTACTCATTAATAATACTAATTTGTAGTCCAAGTGACACATACATGTGCATTATATTTAGTATTTGGGATATTTCAGGCTACAAACTGTGTCAAAATCAAACTGCCTTGCACAAACTGTCAAAATCTAGGTATATTGAAGCTATCTACAATCGTATTTCATATTCTGCATTGAATTTGTTTTTATATTTTATTTTTACGTTGATAGGAATATTTTTCTCTTAAATAGATTGTCCTGGATGGCATTCAAGGTTTATAGCTACGAGAGCAATCCTGTGTATTTTATATGAACTTGAAGCCTAAAATTTAGGACCTGTTCTTGCTTACTGAATCGGTTGATATGTCGAGATAATTTGTTCTCTTTCCTTTATAATAGAGGTTTTTTCACAAATGAAAAAAAAAAAAAAATGAATTTTCCATTAGAAAACTGTCCAGTTTTGTAAAACATTACTCTAACAAGAATAATATTATGTCCTGGAACCTAGGATAGTAAACAATAGAATAGTCCATCTTACAAAAAAAATGTTTTACTATTCTTTTATTATACTCTAATTAAAGTTTTAAGAAATATTGCAAAATATAATTATATTACTCATGAATAAAACTTTTAGTTTTAATTACAAGGATGAGCTTTGGATATTTTTAGTTATACGAACTTCATTAAGAACGTGAATCCATTTTGCATACACATTTTTAATTTTTTTTTTTTTTTTTTTTTTCGATTTTTTATTGTGGAACCTCAGAGTTCCAGGTAACACAGTTTGAAGACCACTGTTCTAGGGCATGGAAATTAGAAGAAACATAATTAATAATACTAATTTCAAAAATTAATATTGCTACAAAGGGGCTCAATTTTCAAAAGTAGGAAAAAGATTTAATTTTGGCTAGATGATTTTACACTGAAAATAAAGTTATTTTATAAGTGTAAAACTGAGTGTTAACTTTCATAACTTCCCCTCTCTCTTCCCCCACCAGCGAATTGGTCCTATTCAACCTTGTTCCGTCTTCCGCTTTCTGGTGCACAGTAACTTCGACGGTAGTTTTTACAAAAATTTAATTTTAACGAAGATGTTAAACATACCTAATGCGTTTTTCTTGAAATTATTTAGTAGTTGTCCACTCATCGTAATAAATGTTAAAAAGTACTAAAATACCTATTTTTCTTTAACGAAAATTGCCTTGACTTTTTAACATAAAAAAGCTCAAATATCTAAACTTCATTTCCCTTGTGGCAGTACTTAACCCTTTATCTATCGCATTATTATTTACTGCAATTTTTTTCATACAATATATTTTTTTGAATCACTATATTGAAAATTAAGGGATATACATAAACAAAATACTCAATTTTGGGAAATTTAATCCTTTAGAGTTAATTAATTAAAGACATTCAACTGTAAAATTAATTATATACTCTGTTCACCTAAAATAAACAGTCAAATCGTTTTCTAAGGTCTTCATTAACACACATACACAAAATAAGACACTTAAATTTTGACATTAACTATTTTTTCGGGATAAAAATGATCATCTTCGCAATCTGCTGAAAACACCGTCAGCTGAAATCACATTTTCTGCTATAAAACGATTCGTCTTCCCCGCTAAAATACTCATCATAGAACCGGTACTGCCATATATCTTGGAAGAATGAATTTCAAAGAATAATACTGCTACGTATCGTAGGAATATTCGTAAAAATGGTTATTCTACGCAATTTCAAAGTGAGTGGTACTTATAAGTACCGTCGGTAGATAAAAGGTCAACACGAAAATTATAAGTTTTTTATTTTATTTCTCCATCATCTGTATACTAGAGAGCATCTTTCTCGTTTTGGTAGGTTTCAAAATTCTGGAAAAAAAATTCGATCCACTCTAGTATGCATGCATTAGAAATAGATTTAAAACTACGTATGGGGTTTAGATTATCGTCACACACACTCTATGCTACGGACGAGGATATTCCCAACTCTGGGTAACATTTGCTTGTATCTCTTCTCCCAATCTATTCTAATGGATTACTTTCTCTCAAACTATTTTACCATAGGGTTTTGAGATTTTAACTATTCCACAGGAATATCTGTGTGAAAATAGGCTGTAAAACCATAACCAAGATAGTGAATTTCAAATCACGATTCTGTAAACTGCAGTACATAGGAAAACTCAAACTCGGTGACGCAGCAGCCCATGAGGGCCAGGGCCTACTGTGCCCATCCCAATAGACGTGACCATTGGCCGCTGAGGTGCATGAGCAGATGTTCCGATCACGTGGTCAATCTGAAGCGAGACCTCTAGTATTTAAGTCCCCAAGAAAGCTTAGTACTCATTTATAGACCCACTGCGGTAGGGATGAAAGTTTGAGTTGACCTTGACCAGCCCGCGAATTGAACCCGGACCTATGGAGTGGAAGCTCGATACGCTACCACTCGACCACCGGGCCCTATAGAGTATATAGGATTTTTAAGTATAAATTATATTACAGATCTAAAATGGATCCTCTATTCTGATTTTATACTTTCTATGTAAAACAGAATAAAAAGCAGTGACGAGTAGATATTGAGTCTATTAAATTTGTATCAATAAAAAAAACCTCAGATGTGATTAATTCCGATATTTGTAAAGTGCGTTGTCCATCAACTGGATACAAAAAGTCTCTTTCGTGATTTAAAATGTCATTGTGTGTAATTTCGAAAAGTTCTTTAAAACGTTAGAAAACAATAAATGTAGAATCATTGAGTCAATTAATTACATTTTAGTTTATTACAACGAGTCAATAAATCGTTCTGTACTCCGAACCATGACTAGAACGTGTGCGATGTAACAGGCGTCGGTAGTGGGAGAGCGAGAAGTCCGAGCACGTGGTTAGAGAGAGGGGCAAAATTCAAGTCACAATAGTCGTGCGGAAGCACTGGCGTAGCTAGTTCTGAGTGGGCCCCATATTAAAAATTATTCGGGGCCCTTTTTTAGGAAAGAAAACCCTATTAGTGGTGTTGTAGTTACACATGTTGGGGCCCCTCTAGCTTGGGGGCCCAGTATCATTGATACGGCTGCTACGGCGTTAGCTACGCCCCTGTGCGGAAGGCAAGTTGAGAAATACCCTGGATGTTTAACCCTCCAAGCGGTCTGCACGTAAAATCCCGTCATTCCAGAGATGCTTTTTCTGCCTTCAAGCAAGATAACCAAAAGTGGCCGAGCCACATTCTTAAAAATACGGCTCAACCGCTTTTGAGAACCCCACCTGACGGCAAAAAAATACGTGCGGTGCATTTTCGAAGCATCTCCAGAATGGCAAGACTTTAAGTGCAGACCGCTTTTAGAGGGTTAACCAAACTGATATCATATATGGGGGACTGATGACATAGTATATATATATATAAAGAACTGATTGATTTGAGAGACTATATTTGATAAAGAACTTTACATTTCATTTATACCATTTTGAAAGAATATTTCTTATACCTGATGCTCGTGACTTGGTCTTGCTCTTCTTTTTCCTTAAAGATTGGCTTGACTTGCGAGAAAGATCCTTTTTAGAAAAATGAGATTGAATATCGGTTTCAACTGCCATCGCTGTAGATTTCCGTTGTTGCAAATCTTGTTCACTAACTGGCTTTGGTTTATCTTCATCTATTGGCCATGCTGGCGTTCGTTGTCCAGTGTGAATTACGTCAAACAATAAACTAGAAACAAATCCTTTCTGTCCCATTAAATTTCTACTTTTTTTCTTTACTCCTGATCCTCCTTTTTCTACTACAATGTCTTCACTGGATATATCAGGTAATTCTGAATCAACGGTAGCATCCTCTTGCGCATTTGATTTGCCTACATTTTCCTTTGTTTTAGATTTAATACTTCGTGACGGAGACTTCCCTTCTTTCTGTTTCGATTTACTCAAATTCGAGACTTGGATTTTGGATTCATCCATTATTTCGTCAAAATCGTCCTCTTCGTCTTTAGATGTCATTTTACTCTTCTCCACTCTATTGTTATGGATTACTTAAGCCGTACAATTGCAATGTAGCATCCTTTATCTAAAAAAGAAACATTTACTTCAATGTCAGCAAAATAAGAGACATCTAAACATAAAATAGAATTTGTTGGTTTTCTTTTAGTTGGAAAACTACTTAAAATTATTTACGAATTTGAGGGTTTTAATTCTCGCACAAACTGAAATTCTCTATATAAATATTTTATTTCTAAAAATTGTATATATATGATTATAGTTACTAGTACATAGTTCCCTAATTTGGAAACCGACTTACAAGAAATTTGTATAAAGTGTTTATTAAATAAAATTAATACGCACACTTTATCATTTTATAAAAAGAATATTGTTACTGATATTAATAATTTGAAGTATCCTCATATTTTTATAACTAAAATTAAAATAAAACTCATTATTAGCTCAGAACAAAGGGCTTTAAAAGATACATTAATAAGTAAGGAAAATTCTATTGCATATAAGACGGGCTGCTGTAAATAACCATAATATTTTGTAATAATTACAGACAATAAGAAAATTGCTGATCACTTGAAAGTTAAAAGTATAAATTGTATTTAAAGTTTTGATTTCAAAGATTTTTTTAAAATTTTGTTGTTATAAATTACATAATAAAAATAATTTTATAATTTTATTACAATTATCATAATTAGAACAATTTAATATTGTCTCATAAATTACGATAAATTTAACTTGTTTCCTAAAATTTTTTCCTACTGGAGATTGCATTTTCTATGATTGAAATCCTTATAAGCTGGTTAAAGGGTTGCAACAAGTTAAATCAGCTAGTAATTGTCAATCAGTATCTATTTTTTTAACACTTTTATAAACATAATTATACAGACAATATAGCATATTATTTATGTCAATATATTGATTTTGGGGAAAAATTACGAATTCAAACTAATAAAAATCTCTATCGAGACTACTTTACTAAATGCTACGAATAATAAAAGGTAGTGATAAAAAACTGTAAATGATAGATCACTTACTTTTCACAAACATTTATAACAAAAGATGCTATTTTAACTGCAATAGTAATTTAACTTAACTCAGTGCCAGGGTCTACTATGCTCATCTCAGTATACGTGACCTTGGGCCGTGAGGTGCATGAGCAGATGTGCCGGTCAGTCTGACGCGAAGCCCCAAGTGTTAAGTTCCCAAGCAAGCTTGGTACTCATTTATCGATTCACTAAAGGGATGAAAGGCTAAGTCGACCTTGTACAGCTCGGGGTTTGAACCTCGAATCTGTGGTGTGAAAGCGCAATGCACTACTACTCAGCCACTGGGCTTCAAGTTTCAATATTACTAAAGCATATTAACATAGTAACATTCACAACTCAGTTAACATATATTTAGTTGCACACAATGTGCAATAAGCATTTAGTTGTACAAAAATTTGATTAACTTAACCCATTTAAATTTATAAAAAAAAATGTACCTTTGCATTGAAAATTAAAATATATAAACCAATGAATTACTTGTTTATATTTAATGTGCTATTTTACAAAAAAAAAACTTGCTCTTCATTGTTTTCTAAAATTTCAATTACAAACTATTCTTTTTTCTACAAAAAGATAGCTAAACTTTCAATTTCTTGGAAACAGTTAAGCATACATCAGTATTCAACTTTTTAAAAAATAGTTTAAAATATCAAATATTTTTACTATTACTATTAGGCATAACATTTATTATTTTTTACGTTATGAATAATATACTATTTTAAGTGTCGCACAAATAGGTTGTAATAAAGCACTTCTGTTTCGTTTTTCGAATTTGCTGATTGTAAATTGGATTTGTGCGGGTTAGCTGTTCGTTTGATTCTTTGGATTCACACAATGGTCCATGCATTTTAGAAATATTAGATATATGTTTATTTTTGATCGATTATAATGGATTTAGGAGAGATCATTCTATTGCAATCTATCAAAAATGAAATTGGATTTCACTCGGTATTATAAACAGAAGGGGAAATATATTGGTTAACCGCTGCTTTCCATTAAAAGTGGTCCTAACCTTCAATGTTTATTGTGTACAAGGAACCATTTTGAATTTTAGAAGTTTCTGGCTGATTTGATGTTTTTGATTTTCTCCTTTAATGTAAGTTGTACTTTTGCTCATGGTTTGATGTTCATGTTTCTAATCACACATGGTTTTATGATTAATAGAAAAACTATTATTTTAATGAAATTCTATAATTTATGTATACATACTAGATTTTTTTTTTTTCGAATGTTAAATTTGAATACGTTTTTACAATAAAAAAAGAAGAGAAAAATGTCTGAATTTTATTTACTGTGGAAGTAAAAATAATAATAAGATATTTTTAAGGTATCCGACAACGTTCGGGACCGTGATTTTAAAAAGGCACGTAAATGGATAATTTTCATAATATGTAGTATCACTTAGATTAGAATACATGTATAAAATTGTTTTAAGGACATTTTGGCAAAAAAAAATTATTTAAATGCAATATTTCGGCAAAAAATTAACTTAGAATAGCCTTTTTCAAAATGTTTTCCTTTTGTGAAAAATGCTTCTATTATAATAATATTTTGCCTTTATATAGCTCAGACCTCTGTAGAGAGGCTCAACTATGATTTTTGAAAAACTCATATTATTTTCAACCATTTGAAATAGTTATCGGCGTTTTTTTCTTAGAATTTCTCCCCTCTGTTGTGTCGTAAAACATGGATAAACCCACTTCTAAGCTATATATTTCAAAAATTCTAGTTGGGCCTCTGTACAGAGATCTGAACTATATACAACCAAAGTATTATTATAATAGAAGCATTTTTCACAAAAGGAGAATATTTTGAAAGTGGGTCATTATATGTTCCTTTTTTTGTCAAAATATTGTACTTAAATAATTTTTTTATTGTAATACTATTCTTAAAACAATTTTATATACATTTTCTAATCTAAGTGACACTAAATATCATAAATATTATCCATTTATACGCTTTTGCAAAATCACGGTTCCGAACGTAGTCGGATACCTTAAGCCTGCGAAATCATCAAAAGGGTACGAACGATGAGTAATAATATGTACTGATAATCACACATTGATTTTTTTTTTTTTTTTTGTATTCTGAAACACACATAAATAAAAGGAATGCGAAACGAATAATTCACAAGATCTTTTTTCTATAATGCTAGTATTTTCTTATGTTTTTCTTTTAATTTCAATGTTGTTTTAAATAAAGGTTTTCCTAAAAGAAAATTTTTTAAAAATATTATTAAATATTATTATTATTTAAAATTGTAAAATTATCATTCTGTTTAAACTTGAGAGAAGAAAGCCAATCATATCTGATTATTTTTATGCAAATATTCACGACGGTAAAGCAAATGATATTAAATATATTTTTCTTAATTCAATTTTTTGAATGAAAAAATTGACTTTATCACAATTAACTTTCTTTTTAGAGTAAAAGGAGAAAGAGAAGTTATAATATTGCAACAACTTCATGATTCTGAACCTCTGTCAAGTAACGAGGATAACCCCTGAGCTGGCACCACCCTCTCCAAACTACAGCACCACACTATTGAGAGGACACTAAGCCTCGATAGATTTAAATGTGCATCAGACCCCTCTACACAGCCATTTATTCTGTGTAATCAATTCAACATCATGCAGTTTTATGTTTTTCTTACATAAAAATTCTAAGAATTGCAAAGAAATTATACACGTAACCAATTTATCTGTATTTGAAAAAACACCTGCATAACGTTTGATTTTTTTTCTGAGACAGAAAACATTAAATTTAGTTCTGCTTTTTAATAAGATAATAACAGAAATAATCTGAGAATGATAATTAATTATAATATAACTTGGCGAATAAGGGTACATTAAAGCAAATACCAATACTGCACGTTATCGTTTTGTTGGGTGCATTCACACTGCGGAGTTGGCAATGCTCAAGTGTCATTGCGACTGTGTGATTTGTTTGTGTTGTTGTGCGGTTGAAACAGAGGTGCTAACGGACAATTTCTAATGTGATTAGAACTGATTAACATTTGAAGTTGGGGTTGTTTCATGTTTTAGTTATCTTACTTAAAATTTATATAATAATTTTACACGAAAAAAATATCATTGGCTGCAATCTTATGTGAGTGTAGTATCCTTTGGAGGGAGTATGCGGTTGCGTTCTTTATTCCTTCGACAGCAGTAATATCAAATATTGAATAATGTCATTGGAGCAAATATGGGCAGTAAGATAAAGGATAATGAGGGCAAACCAAAATGCTATAGCTTTTCAGCCCTACTCTCGGACCATCTTCTCGTTCTGAACGTCTCATTTGAGTTCATCTTCCTTCCAAAAACCTCTTCTTTATAATAACTTAGGCCAAGTTACAGAAGCACATGACTCATCTATTGTCACTACTGAATCCTCACAAACAGCAGCATCACTTTTTCAGGAGCGGAGTCCAATTCAAACAAATCTGCAGAAATCATGGAAGACGTAAGAACTTTGTAAGAAAGCTTAAAATTGCAAAAGGTCTGCTTTCTACGAAGTAGAGAGTTGCCAATGGGGGTCGTAGGGAAGGTGTAGGAGCAAAACCTCAAGTATTAGCAAGTACCTTCAAACACAATGCATCTTGCATTTGTCCTGTTTGAGGTGTTAAATGAAAACACCACAAATAGGATAAGTGATGAAAATCAGAGAAGAATTGGTGCAATATTGTGACCTTGTTCATTCTGGTCCCATGAGCAGCATGTCGAGTTAGAGGGTGACTCCTTCTATTGAAATAATTTGTGTTAATTAATAGTTAATGTGATTTTTACCATTCACAATTACTTTCAATTTTTAGATAAAAACTTGAAATTTTTTTTGTGTGATGCAATTTGTTCAAAAACAAAGGTTTAATTTTACTTTTTATCATTTACCAAATATGTAATTTGTGTAAAAATTAATTTCTGTTTGTAAAAGGTAAATGTACAGATGACAGTTTCTTTTAACTTTTTCTATAATGCAATTTGCCACATTTCCGGCAATTGTGTCCATATTACTTAAAGTATTAGTCAAATATGGGCAATTGCAGAATTTGTTATGGAGCTTCTTACTACACAGAGCAACAAGAGTTAGATGTCTGTTAATATAATATTAGAAAGATCATACTTTAAAGTTTGAAATATCTTAATTTTGGAAAAAGGAAAGATTTTTAGTATAGTAAATTTTCAATTAAGTGTTCTGGTGCCCATATTTGCCAAGTTTACCTTACCATTTGATTTAGAAGCATTTCTTGCATCGCATTGGATATCTTGCCCTATGATATCAGATATGAATTTTAATAGTAATTTAAATATATGTATTAATCTATTTGTTTTCACGAATGATCATAACTGATAATTATTAACACAAAATCATATACCTTGTTCAGTATCATTCTGATATTGTCCTCTAAAATTTCTAATATGTATAATTGATATAGAATTAGCTTCATGAATTAATAATTAAATAATTATCATAGTTCAAAATTCTTACAAACCCGGTAAAGAAATGGGAGCAAGAATGTTGTGCTCCAAAACAGTTTTAAAGAACATGTTTTTTTTTGTCGATAAATGTTCTTTTTAGATAAACAACATAAAGAAGGGCAATGAAATAATCAAAATGCATAGGAAAGTCGCTCTTAATACAATATATTAAATACATCGTGCTAAGAAATTAAAAATTCTCTTTGCCTATTACATTAATAAGTATTAGGAGAAAAAAATTTGACGATAAAATAAATTCTGTAAAAAGAATGAATTTAATATAAAATGAAATTAAAAGCAAAGTATATCCAAATTTGTAAGAATTTCTCAACTATTGTGTTTTATTTTGAACATACGACTCTTGTTTAGACCACGCTTCTTACTAATTTGATAACCCATCTCAATATTATTTAAATGAATTTTTATTGGAGTTTATTTTTTATTAATTTGTGACTACCAGTGAGTTAAGCGAAACATTTCTTAAAAGCATATGTAATCTTATATATATATTTCTACCTAAACATATCATGTAATACGATTGTCGATGTATAACTTACTTACATTTTAACCGTACTAGTTTGTACCATAAATATAAAACTATACAATTATAGCTGAAATTTATAAGTAATAATATGTAATAATAAACTTATTATTAAAAAGAAAAACATTATCATTACAGTTTCTTACCCCTATATTGATGAATTTAACACTTTATTATTTGTAAACATTAGTATAAAAATATTAAATAAAAATATGTTGGCTTAATAAAATCACTCGTATCCAAGGTTAGTGCTATAGCTCGAGATAAAATTGTAATGAATTACTTCATTGAAGAAAAAATCAGTATAATGGTTTCTTTTTAAGTAAATCAATGCACAATAAAATACGCAGTTTATTTAAAGTCAAAAATAAAAATATATATATTGTAAACAGTTTAAATAAATTATAATGCAAGGTCGTACAAGCTTATTGAAAGTTTTCAAATGTTTATATTTACTCCATTGGTTGATCGACAAAACACACAACTATTACGTTTCTTTATTTTGAATCACAACCAGATGTCGAGGTTGAATATTGAGTTAGCACTTTAATAACCACATCCGCTTAACATAACATGAATAGCATTTTTGACGAAATTAATGTGCGCCGGTCTCAAATTAAAGACGGTCTTGTTTGAACTTACAAGGTAGAACCTCTGCCTTAGACACTTTTATTACCAATATACACACGTTTTCGTTAACATATTAACAACCTTATGTCGAATATGTAGCGGTATCTAAACAAAACCAGTACTTAAACATCATGCGAAGACGATCGTTTTGGCGTGATCGGTTAAGTACTGGCGTTCGGA
>BMAV01008912.1:0-29143 GCA_019973955.1 Trichonephila inaurata madagascariensis
ATACCTATCACTAGGGGGTTTTATGAGATCTTTTAGTTCAATATTGAGATTGTCCGACGGAGCCAGACCCAGTTCTGTGGCCAACATCCTTAAATCATCTTTTCAAGTTTTAAGTCTATTTTAAAGTTAATTTATTAACGTTCAGTTAAAGTTTATGAATTAAAGTTCACTCAAAACTGTTAATTCTGTGATCTGAAAATACTGTTAAAAGGTTTTCTGGATGAAAATATTATTTATTCGCAGGGCGCGAATCTTGTTTTTGTTGTCGGGTGACAACACTTCAACACCTAAACCTCAAGTGGAAAAAGCGAGAGAGAGCTGGGGTCGGCTTGATGTTTTGGGGCGCCAGAATGTAACGGTCTCTTACGTCATTATTGGGTAAACCAAAATAATGGACAAGATATCGGGGTAATTAAAATATTTTAATGACATAAAATAACACAGTTACAACGGACAGACACTTAGACATAATACAGGGTAAACATTTAGAGGAAATAAGTGAAAATTAGGTAAGATACATAGTCCAGGATTGGACAGCGAGACGGGTAACACGCTTACACATTCAACTTCAAACTCTCTCTGACGGTAATACAGTGTTTCATTCGGTAACACTTCCGTTACAAGTACCGCCACCTACATTTCGGTCTTAGAATTAAACCGTGCGTTACAAAGTTAAATTTCAAGTTGTTTTTAAAGCAATGATTATTTCAGTACGAAGGTAAATTATATATATACATATATATGTAATGATAAATACTGATTATGTGACATAATTTGTCGTGGCGAGTGGTTGATTTTAATATGGTGAACCAAAGGTAGGGCGTGGCTGGTGGTGTGTGAATGATACTGTATTATCAAAGAAGCAGGAATCTTGAAAGGATTAACTCCAATTTATTGCACTTCTTGAAACACATATAGCATATTAAAAATATAAAGATTAGACGGTACATCACAGACAAGGACAATCACAAAAACACACAAGGAAGCCGGTTGACTACATGATTGCAGAGAGGCAAGAGAAGAGCACGCGCGATGACGATTTGACTTCGAAGAGAGGACTGTGAGGTGGTCACCTCACTCTGCCTCATATCTAGAACTGAGAGACTGTGTTGTGAGCGTGGTTCAGTGATAAGAGGTGTGGCTTCGGAGGGGAGAGCCAATGGGATGCAGGCAAGATTCCGGCAGTTGTATACTATTGGTTCATGAGCTAGTGGACTTAAAAACTGTCTGACCCGGCAGAAAAAATTAAACTATTGCAATATCAAAGAGAAAAAGTGGAAATAAAAGTACAATGGGAGTGAAGAAAAGTTAAAAATTGTGGAAAAAATATTGAATTTAAATAAAAGTACTAGTGAGATTAATTCATAAGCGCTTCAAAAATTAGAAACGCTTATTCTTTGAAATCATTAGTTGCTTTAAGTGCGGGGAGAATATTAAAGAGCTTTGGAAATTGTTTAACAATATTAACAATTATTTTAAAGAGATCCATGATATTTTGAGTTTTGGTAGTATTACTTTCGTTAGAAGTAGAAGATTGGGAGATGCTTTGGCTTTCCTAGAAGTACTTTCAACTTGGGGGAAGGGGGTATCATTATTTTTGGAATTTTCTGAAGTAATGCTGGCAAAGGACAAGCCCTCGACAACTTTATTACTATTGAAACTGATTTTATTTCTATTTAGAATGGGGGCACCTCTCTTTGGCTTAGGAAACTTAGGGCATTTAATGTAGCAGGCAGAGTGCCCGTACACTTGGCAATTAATGCAAAGAGGGTTATCAACTCTTGCTGTGATTTCGCACTCCTTGGTGGTGTGTTCTTTCCCACACTTGAGGCAGGAAAAAAGGAAGTGAAAGTTTAGTTCGTCTTGAAATTAATTGGTTACAACTAACAATAGTGTAGCCAAGTGCTTCTAAATCATTTTGAATATCTGCGGGTAGGGTAACACGAGGGAGACCTTTAATTACGGCTTTGATTGGTTTATTTTCTTTGGGCTGTATTACGTAAAATTCATAGTTTTTATCTGCCTCCAAAAGTGAGTTAAATTTCTATTTTCTTCGTCCGTATTAGCGAACAGTTTTATGTAATCTCTTGCAGTTTTTATTTTTAAGTTAGGGAAATTTTCATTAATATTTTTTAGTTGCTCTCTGTAATTTTTAGCGGTTCTTAAAGTAATCGAAAGCGGAGTCCTGGGGTTGGGGAATCTTTTTCTTGAGTTCCACATTCATTGGTTCAGGATCTTGAGTTAGAGAATCAAAATTATTCTGAATAAGAATGGGTTGAAATACTTGCGTTGGGGTGGTGGGTCTAGAAGTTTTCTTGGGAAAGGCAAAGCCCTCCGAATCTTGTTTTTTATGAGCACGCGCAATCTCCAGATCTCGGTATTTATAGGCAGCGAGACATCACGTGATTTAGTAGGTGGATGGAGATAGTTTCAAAAGTCCCCGGTAGGCGATAACCAATTAAAATAATTACGCGGTTGTCCTGAAGGACTGGACTTTAAATAATGCAAGAGCTATTACAATTAAATTATTGGAGTTATTACATATATTTATATATACATATATTTACAAATACAAGAGAGACATAAATATTAAATCATACACAGTTTTAATTTTTGTCTTTACTAGGGAAAATAGTTAATGAAATACATTTAGACATAATTTTTTATTTAATACAATAAGTCAAGTGAATGTGTTGAAAATAAATCCTGAATTATAAACTTACAAGAAAATCCAGAATTTTTAAAAACCTAAACAGGAATACATTTCGATTCTTAGAATATAGGATTCTTGGAAAGGGATTGTATCGGGTCTATCCGCGAACCTCTCACTAATTCTTTGGGGAAATTTACTTCTTTTAAATGTTGTTATTTAAAAAAACTTTCTCCCGAAGAAGAAGACGTGGTCAATGTAAATGAGGGCTTTTATTTAAGCAGTAACAACAAGTAGTAACTTTTAGGTTTGACAGAGAGAGAGGTCAGGAAATAGATGATAGAAGTTAGTGTTTCACGTAAAGTAGTGGAAAGTTAGTCGAGGGTGACTGACGATTAATTTCTTAATATTTAAGATTGATTATTGACGATTTAGTCAATAAGTTATATTTGCATAATAATGACCAGAGGTCAAATAATTGAGAAAGGAATACGATATTTCAAACCGTAAGTAATCAAAGATTGCTAAACGTAAGTTAATGAACCCTTTCGTGGGCAGGGGCTAATAGGTCTAGCCAAACAACAAAAAATTTCTCCAAGTGGGCGGTGGATATTTAGTTTATCCGAATGCGTTGATTGAAGCTAAAACGCATAAAAATCAAAACAGATGGCCCCCGATACCTTTTTTTGCATTTCATGTCCTCTGATGGGTAGTTAGAAACAGTTTTTCCCGGTGTAAATCCACAAATTGTATTTTGATTACTCTAAATAAAATTCTGATCTGTGAAAAAAATTTCGACAAGTCTTAAGTATACTTTTCTGCAATTAAGCAAGTATGCAATTAAAAAAAAAAGGTTTTATTTAGGCTTTTGGAAAGCTTTTATAAGTGGAAAGAAGCTCTATCCACTGCTCCCACCGAACAGAAAAATGACCGTAAAATTTTCATTCTGCCTCCACTCGAGAGAGAGCATTTAGAATCCCGTGAGAATGTTGGGGGTGGGAAATAGAAACAAACTTTGTTTACAATATATGGTACGAGATTCTTGGGTTCAAAAATCTTTCATTATTGCTTTCCTGCTCAGAGAAAACGTTTGCATCTTATTGAGACGCATAAAATACTTTGAATACTTTTTACTTATAGATGTGTATATATTTTTAATTAACATTTACGTTTTATAAGATTATTGTACTTTGATTTTTATGATTATTATCAACGTAAAGTAGAATTTGAGTATATTTGTGTAATAATGCCTAGAAAAAACTTATCTGTTCAAAAGGCTCATGCTATATATTTGAAGAATTGCCATCAGATGATGATTCAGCAGCCTTTAATGCCAATGATACTGATAATGAAGATTAAGTTGAAAATGTTGCTCAAGGGGAAAATATATCTTAAGAGGATGAAGAAATTAATTAGATACAGAGTCTTCTACTTCCCAGCCAGAAGTAAAATGGGGGTAAACCATCTAAAAAAATAAAAATAGATCTCCTCTAGAATTCACGGAAACATATCCTAGTCAAAACTGAAGGTGGTCTGTACAGGAGATGCTCTCTTTGTAATACCAGAAAAGACGTTCATCGCTCTCGATGGCTGTGTCAGTCCTGCAACGTACCACTGTGCCTTCAAGTAGATGGTCCTACTTGCTTTGAAAAGTTTAACAGTAAATAGCTTGTCAAATTTGTGAAATAACTGATTTAAATCCTCAAAAATATTTCTTTATTTCTAACTTTTTATACTAAAACTAAATAAAATATAAAATGTGGATGTATACCAATTTCAACGTATATTTTAGTTAATATTCTATATTAAACAATTATCAATTATTATTTTATTACACGTGTACTTTGTATTTAATTATTTTATCGTTATAGCCACCATCCAGGGAAAAACCCTGATCAGGTATTTTTCGTGACTAAACGATATTTATAGAACATAACATTTGCAAGATTCGCCTGACGTTAAAAAACTATATAGGTAGCGCTGCCATCGGAATCGAGAGAGGAGAATGGACTAAATTCCTGATGGTCACATGATAACGGCAATTACGTGTTTCCCATTGATTCAAAATTGACATACTAAGTTGTTCAACTTGTAAAGTTTAGATAACATTTAAAATTGGATGATTGGTTAAAGAGTTCACGTGCTTTTAATTAAAAAAAAAATACTTATATTTTCGAATACTTTTAAATTAAGTGCATTTTGTTTACCAATGTGCATTATTATATCGTTGACAAATATGTACTTTCTAAAAGAAATTTCCTGCAAAAAGCAAAGATTGGCAACAGGGAAGAACACATGAACTAATGGGCTGGAAACGCGTGATTATATTTATGATATAATTATGACGTCGCATTAATTTATGAACTGATTGGCCGAAAACACGTGGCTCAGTTATCATGTGACTATGACGTCACATGAATTTAGTCCATAGTATAACATGGAGACGGGAGGCGAATGGCGGTTACTCTCTCTAGTAGAGAAACAAATTTAATATATAGTAGTTAGTTTTGTTTATAAGTTGTGCTTGTCTTGTGTGTGTGTGGCCTGTATATGGAACAATAAATAATTAACCACTAAAGATAGACTGACTTTATTTGTGCTTGGTAAATAATGGAACATCAGGTAAAACAAGGAACCTACAACAACGGAATATTATTGGCGTAGTCTGGTAACATGAAGATTTCATCGAAATACTATGTAAGAAGAGTCCACACTCACAAATTAAAGTTATTATTGTTTGCATTATAATGTAAAGAGTTCATTATCAATAGCTGTAGTTTGTTTTGGAATAGATGATATGTTATTGTAGTAAAAGTAAAATAAGTCGCAGTCTAACTTATGTATGTTGATTCATTAGAATCCCTAAAATGAGAAACATTTTTTTGTTTTCTGCCATAGAAAACATTGTTCGGTGTGATTCATTATAATCATTAAATGATCCCTGTGAGAAATATATATATATAGAAATATATATATATATATTCTGCCAGAGAAAACATTTTTTCTTTACTGATTTAAATTGAGAACGTCTTATAATTATATCATCTATTCCAAGAGTTTGAAAAGATATTTATTTGTGTTTCATCAGAAACATTATGAAGGATTAGAAATATTATTTCTATTAAACATCAGTTCAGATAGTTATTGGTTTCGCCAGAAACGTTATGAAATATTGGTATATATTATTTCTATTTCTGTTGAACATCGGTTCAGGTATTGTTTGTATTTAATCTGAAACTTTATAAAATATCAGGATATAACTATATTTTTTTAATTGAACATCACTTCATAGTACTGTTGTCGCAAAAGTTACAAAATTTGTTAGATTAAGTATTCTACTAGTGAAAAGTAAAGAAAGTATTGTTTATAATTCATACGTCGAATTGATGGATGATTAGGTATTAAAATATTTATGAACTAATCAAAATGTCATTAATCTAATTTTCTGAATTAAGCAGAATAGCAAATTAAAGTGTATAATTTTTTTAATGTAGGTAAATATTACTGTTGAAAGAATTTGTTTTATTTCTCTTCACAGTTACAAATTAAATTAGTATTTTGATAAAGTAATATATATATATATATATATATATCCAATTTTTTTTTTCTGTTCTCAGATTGATTCAATCTATGACTTCTGAAAAGGTCGTATGCAGAACGTTTATTACGACTCCGTAAAATTTTTAATACTTTAATGCAGTTCTGGGCTAAGGTAAGGCCGATGCAATGCTCACCCAAAGTATCAAGGATTGGAGGTGAAGTTTCCCTGCGGGAAACAGGAACTCCGTAACCATTCCACGTATAACTCTGTTATGCAATTTTTTTTACTAGAAAAAAGTGTAAAAACTTGTTTTTTTTAATACTATTAAGGAATATTGTGTCTGCTAAGTAGAACTTTTTTATTTATGAGTACATATTTTTTTTTTATTATTGACTTGGATAGATATTTCAAATATGTTTTAGATAAGCGATGATTTTTTATTTTGGCTAAAAGGTTGATTTTTTATTTTGATTTATATTGTGCAAGTAATATGAACGAAGATATTTTTTTTTATTGCTGTGATTTGTAAAAATCTGTAGGATTACAAATTTTGAGAAATTAAGATATTATTTTTATGTAGCACAAATTTTTATTATTATTGAAGAAATAATATTTTGTTGGGGCTCTCTACCTTGTTGGATGAGAGACATGTAAGAAATAAAGAGGGAATGACAAATCGAAGATACAATAACCATTACAATGACAACAGTCGTCAAGCGCATTATAATCAAACTCGGATTACACCTAGATGTCCCACTTGTGGCAAAGAAGGTCATTTCGCAATAGTATGCCGAGATAAAAGCTTAAATAAACAAAACTCGCAAAGAACAAGTTTTCCTCACCAATCAAACCCCAAAGCAATGTGGTGCAAGCCGAAGATACTAAGAATATCGTAACACATCAAAAATAGATACTCCCGAATCAACGTGTAATTTTCTGGCAGAGAATATTGATAAATTGAAGGTTATAAAAGTGAAATGTTTAGATGTCCTCTTGGATGGAATGGTAGACTCCGGAGCACAAATCTCTGTTGTGCGAGCTGATTTAGTGAAAGACATTGAGAGTACCGGAGAAGGGAAGATCAAGTTAGTATCAGCTTTTGGGAATAGTGAAGTCGCTCCCTTAAGAACATTGTGATACCTAGGGATTGCAATATCGGACCAAAAGTTCAATACCCGGTATTTCTTAGAACTTAATACCGGTAGTAGAAATTTTGGAAAAAAAACGAAACACTGGTTGTTTCTTTGTTTTACTTACCAGTTTTATTAGAGAGAGTAAATATCACAAAAAATAATTTGTAACTTGTAAATTATAACAGTATATTAAGAATCACAAAAAAAGTAAGGGAACATCTTATTTAAACCACAAAAAAGTGTGAATATCACTATTTAGTCTGTGGTACTATTGCAAATTTTTGAAATGTGATCTTAAAAAATATAATGCATCAATTGTACTGCAATTAAGCTTGGAACGTATTTTTGTGCAAAAATTACCAGCTGTAATTAGTGATGTTTTTAAATGTGTCACACGTGTGGAGGTCACTCTGCAATTTCACTTGTCTACAATAGCAATATATCGATCTTTCGGGGGTTGTAACCCTTGGGCGAACACCTACGGGCCTTCGGACAACGGTCTGTGTGGTTTGGAACTGTTTCCATAAACGCGTGAAATTACAGAATGATGAACGCCGAAGAAAAGTGCAACATCTGTGATCGGCTGTCCTGCTTCAATGCGCCCCACAGCACGCCAGCGCTCAGAATCTTCCATTCGTTTTCTGGAAGTCATAGAAACACGTATGTCTTGAAAACAAATTGTACGAAAGTTTCAAACTTTTTTTTATCAGCACTTACAGTCAACTTCTGAAACCCTTCATAAAGTTGGCTTCTTATAAGACTGCCCTTTTTGCATATTTCTTGACATGAAAGCACGATTGACTGTTACCTAACATATATTTGCATACTTCCATCTACCTCTGCAGTGAATTGTATCCTCTTCAATTCTGATTGGCTTCCGGAAATTAGCATTTTCCTATCCGTGCTTAACTTTTGGAAGTGAGTGTATCATCTCATACCTTTATCTCAGAAACTATTAAACATAAAGACTGAAGATTTTGACTATATGTATTAATTATACATTTATATTTATACTGAAGTGAAATTTTTAAAGTATATTAATTAGTTTTTTCAAAAACAAGCTTTTAGTTGAGCGAGCAAATATGATTATTATGAATTTATTGAAAATTGTCATTTTTTCTTATGATATCTGCTAAAGGTATCCGACTGGTTTAAAAAATCATTTTCATCAAAAAAATCGAAATTTATTTTATAGCCATTTTTGTAGCCTGTTTAATAAGCTTTCTAAAAATGTCGTACTTTTAATTCTGAGTCAATTAGAAAAAAAGTTATAGCTGTTTTTATTTGAGGTAGTAAGCCTAAATCGAAACCGGAAGTGTGAGTGTTCGGTTGATTTTCACCGGCAAAATGAGATTTTTATTCATTTAAAATATTTTAACGAATTATTTTTATGTTTAGAAAACTTTATTTCACTTTATAATTTTTTTAATAGATATATTTTGCTTGAAAATAGGCAACGGTTAACTGATTGCAATGTTTGCTTTGATTTAAACGAGTTGCTATCTTTTTATCATTTGTGTTCAAAATTAGATCTCTTTATAACTTTTTATTAGTACTTTTATATAGAATTATAGTTATTTTTAATTAAATTAAAGTTGACATGCAAAAAACAAGATCAATGAGGCCAAAAGAAGAGATTTCCAGAGAGTAGAATTTGTTGGAGAGACGTTAAAAAAAAATCAACAGATCTTCCAAATTCAGCTATTAATTTTATTAAAAAGACTTATAAGGAACTTTGTGATCAAAATCTTCTAAGAAAATGTCTTCACGGGAAAGCTCAGAACTGCAATGAAAGTCTTAACAATGTCGTGTGGAGTATAATTCCGAAAGACGACTTTGTTGAACTACAAACACTCCGTTTAAGAAATTATATCTCAATAATACTTTTTAATTGTGGATTTCTATTACCTCTACTTTAGAAATTAGGAATGAAATTATGTTCTGAAATGAAAGAATATTTTCGGTACTCTGACAAAACCAGAATTTTTTGTTCTACAAGGCATTTTAAACCAGATAAGAAACCGTCTCGTAAAAAAAGAAAGGTCCTTCAAAAATGTAAAAGTTTGAAGTATGAGGTTCAGGAAGGCACAGCATACAGATCTGGAGAGTTTCAATACCTTCCTAATCTTTAAAAAAGTTTACTGCAAATATAAACTTTATTTTGCATTTTCTGAAAAATGTTATTTTTGAGCATAATGGTTAACGGTAGGAGTAATATTTCTTAAAGTAAACGAAATATTTTTATGAAATTTTTTGAGTTTGTTCTTTGTATTATAATGAATGCTTTCTGCTAAAAGTTAAGGATAATTTTAAAATTAAGTTATTTTTTAATGTAATTTTATATGGAAAAAAAACTTTTTTCAGAAATATTCTGTGTTTTTTATGTCGAACACCTGTATTTCATAATTTTATTGTAAAACTTGAGTTTTTTAATAGACAGCATAGTTAATCATTGAAGAATTGTATCCCTGCAAAAATTTTATTTATTTTTGTGATATATATTTTTCTAGAGTTGTTAGCAAAAGAGCAATTTTTTGCAATATTTTGGTACAAATTTCTCAATATTTTGAAAAATAAGCTTTCAAAAAATTCTTCTTGCTGTATTTTCATAGTTTTGCAACATACATAATTAAAAAATTAAAATTAAATAATTATTTATGTTATATTTTAGAAA
Source organism: Trichonephila inaurata madagascariensis (assembly GCA_019973955.1). NCBI lineage: Eukaryota > Metazoa > Arthropoda > Arachnida > Araneae > Nephilidae > Trichonephila > Trichonephila inaurata. The sequence continues at coordinate 9,999 of BMAV01008912.1, forward strand.
ATTGTCTCCGAACCCAGTCGGATACCTTAAAAATATTTCAAAAATGTCACTTCAGTATACACAATTGCAATTAAGAAACAGAGTATATTTATACAGTAAATTTACACAATTTTAAAAATATAAATTTTAGAAAACAGAAATTTTTATAAAAAAATCTTAAATTTTGAAACTAAATATTTTGAAATATGCATTCAAAACGAGAATTAATAAGTAATTCATATGCAGAAAATTAACTAGAACTATTTCGCAAATAGTTCAAATATTTCACATTTTTTTTAACTCGTAACTAAGCCTTAGCGAGTTTAAATAATCAGTAATAATAAATAATTAAAACTAAATTTAAAGTAAAGAATAGACTTAAATTTAGGTAAAATCACTAACTATTAAATATAACATTCAAATAATTAAAACTTGTTTAAATTTGGCTTCAAAGTTTTAGCATACCTACACACAGTTAAAATTGCAGTTATACAGTATCTAAATTAATTGCGTAGAAATAAAATAATTAGAGGCTTTGGAACCTTTCCTCAGATTTAATAAGACAATGTTTACATTTTTATCAGTCAAAATATACGTGGTTAATCAGTTGATTATTTTTCAAAAATCATTTTAAAATACTTCTAATTCATATAATGGCTTGTATGTTATATCATTGGAAAGGTCCTGAATCAGAGATTTTAGAAATATCAAAAACTCAAAATCGATTTTCAAAAATTTTTACCCTATTGACTGCTCTTAAGCGAAGGATTATTTCCTTCTCCAGCAGCTGCATCAAAAACAGGTTTTACTTTTGTTGTTTCCAGAAATTTTAAACACCTTATGGGGAAGATAATAAGCATCAGTTTCAATTTCGGTTTCAGTGACTTTTTCTGTAATTTTTAATGCTTCCCCCCTTTCATCAAAAATACTAGCATATTCTTTCAGAATTTTTCCCCCCATTTTTTTTTACACGTCTTCTTAAGTCTTTTCTGAGTTGTCTCTATTATCCCTAAGTTGGCCCTCTATCTTAAAAGATAACGCCACTTCTCATATCTCCATTGGAGTACCTTTGTCTTTCAGAAATCTTTCAATCATATCTGAATGCTGTATCCCAAATTTTTTAAAATTTCACTGGATATTATCTCCATAGTTTCAATGTCCCATAATTTTTAACATTCAGTTATTAAAAACATACTTAATTGTCTCTCCGAGTGGTTGGTAATGGAAACCTCAGTATTATCATAACTACTTGGCTCGATTTACCCATTAAAGTGAACCTAACATATAACAATTAAATATCAGACCCGACATTAATTTTATTTTCTACCTTGACAAAATTACTCTTCTATCCAAAAGCAATCTATTTCATTTACAGAACTGATAAATCAGGGACTATGATACCTTTTCTTTAATTTTAGATAGCACCTGTAAATCATTCACTTTTAGGGAAGTATCAACATTTTTTTATTTTCAGAAAACTTTAATTTGACAAAAGAAAAACTTCATTTCTCTTAATAATAACATTGTATAGGAAATACTTCTCGGAGCTGTCCTCTCCCCAAAAAAATATGAACAATGGTTTGTTTTGGATACCGGTTTTTTAAAAGATCAATAACCTCTGAGTTAAGTAAGATGTTTGAGACCCATTATCTAGCAAACAACGCAAAACCATTTCATTATTATAATAACAGAATTTTAAAACTATAGTTTGCAAATATACATTAGCAATTAAAGACTGATTGGCAAAAAGTTTCGTGAGATTATCCTTAGAAATAACGAAGTTATTAAGATATACGACAACTTTTTTTTTTAAAAATAATTGATATATGGATATTTTTTGTGGTTTTTAGATTTATTTAGTACATTTTAAGAAAAAAAGACTAAAATTAAGAATTGAAAAATAAATTACTACTAAAATGGGAAAAAAATGGGTAAAAATTGACAAAATATTGCATAAAAGGAGCCCACTCTGTACAAATAGTAAATGAACAAATTCTCAATTTTGATGTATTACTTTGCTATTCCTTTTTGAAATGACTCTCAGGATAAGAGATATTATAATTTTTACAAAAACCAGAGCACTTTATCTTAGTTATTATATGAAATTGCTTAAAAAACATTGATTATATTCACATAAAGAACTGTAAATTTTGTAATAAAACAGTGATTGATAAATCTGAAGGTTAAAACACTTCTACTGTTATACAGAACACACACAAAAATTTCAGCAAATTATTTTAAAAACTTTTTGAGCAATCGCTGACCCCGTTTGAGTTTTCGGGGAAAAAAACACACACACACACACACAACATTTTGAGTAAAAGGCATTTTAAAGTTTGACATCTTATGTAAAGTTATAGCATCTGTTTTTGCTAAAACACCTGTAGTTTTTGTTCTAGTGAATGGAAAATATAAACCTTGGTATTTTTATGAAGCTGATAAGATGGCCTATAAAATAAAATCATTAAAAAAATTTGTCCATTTTTAAAAAAAATCATGATTTTAGGGTAGTCGGATACCTTAAATGTTTAATTTCCATTTTGAGTATTTTTAGAAAATCGTAAAAAAAGTTTTTAACATTTTATTTTTTAAATCACTGATTTTAAAAGAAAAAAGCATTAACTTTTTTAGTGTAGAATATCAATTCATTAACAGGAAAAAAAATTCATATGGAACGATTTAGAAATCATTTTCATGAAAACGCATCGATTTTACATCATTAAAAAAAACCCGCCAAACAGGCTTTCGCCACCAAACCCTTGGCTATTGTAAAATTGCGTTATTTGTATAAAAGTTTTAATTTTTTTAGTCCCTTTTTTTAAGAGTAATGCCTTAAACTTCCCATACTTCAACCGGAATTCTAAAAATATACAGTGTGGATTAAGTCTCGCAAAGGGGCAAAACGTAAAACAAACATGTTAAAAAAATTTTAACCGTAATTTTCAAGCAATTTTTCAATCTTTGTACAGATTCGGATAATATTGTTCTACCACTAGAAAAAAAGTTTTGCGAATTAATTTTTTAAATTTCGAACTACTAAGTGATTTAATTAAAAAAAAATTTGAAATTTTTTAAACCGTAAAAAATTTTGACATTTATTTTTTAAATGACTATTTTTAAAAGAGGAAAGCATGAACTTTGATTAGAACAGTGATTCCAAAGTGTTATAATTGATCCTGGTCAATGATGACTTGCAAGGGGTTCACGCAACTGAAAGTAATTTAGGAGTCCATGAAGTGTAAACGGGGGTCTACGCGATAGTAGCTCTCACTAAACCAGATCATGACTTTAATTTTAAAAGAAAATTTAATCAAGTAGAAACCAGATTTATTTACTAAATTTAATGAGGTTAATCTGAAGTTATAAGGTGACAGCATAACTTTATTAAAACAAGGAATATTTTAGTGTTTCTTTTCAGAATTCAGCTAAAGCAGTATAACATTGGAGGTCGTGTGAATCTTCTCAATTTGTCACAGACGTTCATTCAGCATTTAAATGCCCTTGACTCAGATTTTGAAACTAGGTTTGAGAATGTTTTGACTATGGTTATAGTATTACCATAGTCACAATCAATTCATATTCGGTCACATTGAAAAAAAAATCATGTTACAATAGGAACTGATTGGAATGGGCACTAACAAAGATCTTAAAGTTTAGGAACGGATGTAAGCAATTTTGGCTTTAAAAGGACAAACCTGTTATACAACATCGTGAAAAAGTTTTTAATTGCTTTTCCTAGTGAGGAGTTTCAACACGGTTGCCAATCTCCAAAACAAAAAAAGAAAGGATGAAACAAAAAAATAGAGAAGAACTATAACATTACTAACAGAGGAGACTTAGGGGTTCTTGAGAGAAAAGATTGATATCAAATGTTGAAAATTTGTTATTGAAGCACCAGATTCATCCCTCCCATTAAAAGCATTTGTTTATTGTTCAGTTTCTTTATGTATTAATTAAACTTAAATCTCTAATTAATTAACATGTACTTCTTAAGTTTAAAACACTATACTTCAATACAGTGAGAAATTTAATTCATTTAAAGTAAGTAGCTCTATATTAGCTGTCAAGAACTATTTAAGTTGATAAGTTTGTAAAACTTCAATATTAGGTGAGCAGGGGTCTACCCCAAACCACAAAACAAGGCAAGGGGTCTATGAGGCAAAAATGTTTGGGAACCTCTACTTTAGATTGAACGTCACGTGTAAATTTATTAACCCCACTGTCATTTACTTCAAGATATCTTTCTTTTTTGGCGGGTCAGTGAAAGACTTTGTTGAAGATTTACAGGCGAAAATCCTTTCCCTTATTTAACGGCATCGATGTATATTTGTTTCATTCCTATCAAAATTTCTGGCCACTGCTCTGTTTTCGCATTCTTCTGCATATAAAATCGCCTTTCTTTTCATACTTGCACTCATTTTGATGCCTGTGGTGTTTAGGTGATTAAAAGAAAGCGTTATATATATATAAAAAATATTCCTAAATACGAGCAGATAGCAAAATTCAGGATAGAGTGAACACTGAAGAGAAACTGCGGAATGTGATGAGTCATTGATGCAAGTGGCGTGAATGGACGGTTACAGTTTTCCTTTTGAAATGGATGGAAACTCAAGTTTCCCCATTAAATGCATTATTTTGCATTCGATTCTAAGCAGTACCCGATTTTCAGTAGCATTAACACTGGAAAAATAGTACGGCTTAAATTCGAATAAATATGGTATTTTATCTTAATTATTTTTGATTTTCTGAAAAATATATATATGTTTTAATAATTGTTTTATTTGCAGGTTTGTTTCTTCCAGCTTTTCTGTTTTTATTTCATGTAATATTCGAATTCATTATCTTCCACAAGCGAGGACGCATGCCTGGTCATGATGGTCAATGTATTAATTGATTTGCATGTATGTGTATCCACACTATATTCCCCGCTCACGTAATGCCAAGAGAACGCGACCTAGCTGATAATGCAGAACGAGAATAACGGGGGAGAAAATAGGGTGGAAAAAAGACAGGAAATGAGACGATAGTGCTGCAAAAAAGACAGAACGACGTGATAATGCTTACCAGATAAACGCCAAGTGGGATCCAATGAGTTATCTTTGACGATGCTTTCACTTTTTTTTTACTTACTTTTAGGCCTCCCTTGTAAGTAATTGTCCTTAATAAATGTTTAAAGTTAATCTTGCCGTTGTCATACTCTATATCAGGGATAGCGAAGCAGTGGCACGCGACACAATATTTAAGACACGCCAGTGATCATAATGGTTTGTATTTTATTTCAAAATGACAAAGTTCAGTGTAAAAAATAGCGAGTGAGTGAGTGATTGTAGAGTTTTATGGCGCAAGAGCCATTTTTGGCTATGCTGCGCCAAACATTTTGTTGAATATTCGCCAAGATTTTAAAAACACAGAATAACTAAAATGTCATATGATTGGGTGCACATCTAAATATTAAAATACAATAAAATCGTACTAAAATTCAATTTATAAATTTAACACAAAATTCTTGAAAGTTAAAATAAAACGTTGAAAACAATGCTAAACATAAAATGAGACACGTTATTATAACAATTTAAATCTTTAAACGACTTATTTTTTTGGATTTCTTTATTAGGTGTCGTGTATTTTTGAAACCTGATTCAAAAATTCAAAGATTCATCCACATCATAAATAATCATTCCTCATCTTCTGATGTGTAATTAATGTTACTTTTTTGGCTTATGTGGGGTGTCATTAATTTGTATACAGTTTTGGTGCTGCTGTGAGCTTTCTTTTTCTATTTTGTTTTAAATTATTTGCTGTATAGATATTTGCGGAAGTTTGAGAACTGGATGGTAGGGTTAAGTAATGAATTTTTGATTGGTATATTTTCAGCTAATAAAGATGAAGCAGAGTACTCAGGCTTCCATTTGCCATTGGTAATTTTTAGTATTATTGAAAATGGGTTTAGGTATTTGATTTTTGATTTGTCTGGGTTACTGCAGATGTGGAAGGAAGAAGATTTACTTGAGAGAATGTGGAGACTACAGAAATTGTGGACGTGTTTGGCATCTGATCGGCAGAAGATTTTGGATTTAGATATTTCAAAAGGTGGACAAAAGATATTTGTGATACTTGGATCTGTTTGAGTTGCAGTTGATATATTTGGCGACATTAGCTTGAGCATATGTTGGAGTTAACTGAGGAACTATTAATTTTCGCGCTTCTAAATAGGATATGTTTTACTGGTTTTAATTTCCTGGATCTGTTTTCTAATTTCCATTTTGGGCATAGTTTTTACGGTGATGGATGGGTTTCTGCACAATTGACACATTTACGACTCTAGTGGCCTGTCCATTGGAAACATGCCCAGCGGATGCACATCTAGAGCAAGTTAACCTGACAGCGGCAGGAAGTTTTGAGAATGTAAAACCTCTGGCAAGCAGCGCCAGAGGGATTTGGTATACTTAGGGACGGATCTTACAGTTTAAATAACTGCTTTTATTGAAAGGCGGAAGTTTGAATTATGCTATTGAATGTTAATTAAATGTTTAGTTGGGATAATAACGAGTATCTTTTCAAAGTGAACAACGGCATGAAGCTTTACCTTGGTCAGAGGTTCTTGAGAATTTCTGCTTCTGAAATGGACAACAAATCTGGCTCCAGATACTTATTGACACCTCGACAAGAATTAAGAGTGAATTATGAGGATATACCATTAGAGACAGTCTAGAAATGTTTTAGTCATTAAGAAAAGATTTTGTCTGTAAAGCTGGCGTGGTTTTCCAATAGGCAAGTCATAGGATAAGTAGCTTTTTAACACCTTTCGGATCTCCACCTATTCCTTGCAGTGCTTTCTGAATAGCAAGCCGGGGCAGAGACATTTCGTGGAGCAGTAACGATAAAATCAGAAAACGTGTATAGTTTGCAATATAGTCAATGGTATGGTTAAGGTAAAAACAAGGCCTTTACCGGGCGCAGCAACAGGATCCATAAAACGGCGTATACCGCTACATCCTGGGCGTGCCTCCACCCGCGTTAACAAAGGAGCAGTGTGCGGTCAACTATTACAAAAAACCCAGACGCGGCTTACCTGGAGTACACCCAGAAGATAGTGATACAGTCCAGGGTGAGGATCCAGCGGGTAAAGCCCGACACCTTATCTACCTTTCTTCTGGCAATTAATCTCTTGGGGATACGAAGAAGGAAGGTACTACCGGCGATTAGGGCGGGCTCACTCCTGCCACCCGTCTACACAGTGAGCGTGGGCCAAAGGGAGCGCCAGAGGTATCCCTGGGCCATCAATCTCTCCTCCCTACGGAGGCGTGAACAAAGGGAACACAAAGGATCCCCAGAACACCATTTTTCACTCCTTACGGGGCGCGCACCACACGGCAAACATGCGGGTCCGAGGAAAACCAGCGTTGTTAGTCAAAATAAATAAAAACAACATAATCAAAGTAGTAAAGAAATATACGAAAAAAGAAACTAGAATTAACTCCAATACAAAAGAATGTAAACCATAATATGTTGGTAGTAAAGCGTGGTTTTCACTAGAAACAAATGTTGAACAAATTTCATTTTGTAAGATTGGTCTGTGGTCTAGGCAGGGAAGAAGAAAAGGGAAATTTGTGAATGGCAAGGAGAAGGGCCGAATATAGAGAAGGAAGTCACTAGGGTACTGGGTTCATTGAAGCCCATGTTTGCAAAGACAGTAAACCCCTTAGGAGGGAAAGAAAGATCACTAGGGCACCTGGGGGCGTGAAACCCCACGTACTCACCTAAGAAGGTGAGCCCCTGAGGGGGTAAAAAATAGCGAATAAACGTGAATAATTGGTAGCGGGGCAGTACATTCGTTTGTTATTGTCTTGCCTTAGTTACGTCGTGGACTACAAATGCTTATGATGCAAAATTTGTCAGCGCATAACAGTCAATTTTGTCAACACAACTGTATTTTAAAGCTTATTTGTGTTATATTTAAGACTTTTAACTGTTATTTAACATGACTAGTTTAGCAAAAGAACAAAATGTGCAAGATAGTAAATGAAACATAGAATTTCAAACTTGGTGAATCTAGAGATATGGCATTATTAGTAAGTAGTAGTAGTTTGCATACCAGTGTTCTGGAACACTGTTATGCAAACATCGTCTGTAAAAAGGCATTTTGAAACAAATCCTTTTGTCAAAAAATTGAACCAAAGAAAAAATAATCAAATGCTTAAAAACCATTTGGCAGAAGACAAATTCAACATGCATTCTACTAAAAGTAACATCTCACAATCCTAATTTAAGTTATTCTGTTATCCAATCTGCAACAGCAGAAGTCACACTAATGTTACTTTAATTTGAATAACACGCATAACTAAAACATTTACAACTATACAGTACAAAAAGTATTTTTTTAAATGGCCCAGTAAATAAAAGAGTATTGAGTTGTTAAAATTACATTTGGTTTTATTATTTTTCTCAAAATCACAAGTCAAAAGGTATTTGATAGCGCCGCGTCTATACCTCATTTTAAAACACTCGCGCTAGAAAAATGGCACTTTTGATTACATAAAAGGTTAAGCCATCTCCCTGCTCTATACCATATTTTTCACTTTATAAGACATTCAATATAATATAGTTTAACTCATATATAATATTTTTGGGGGAATATCTTTTAAAATTTCAAAATATTTCCTTTGAAATATAATGAAAAAATGTGTACCTTCTATTAAAAATATATTCCATAAATATAATCATATAAAAGGTACCCTCTTAAAAAGTATGAAATTCAAAAATAAATATTAATCTCCTAGAAAAATAATATTATAAAAGAAAATAAAAAAACAAAGAAAGCAACTTTTATTTATTTAAATTTAAAATGTATTTAAACATTACATCAAAGGTAACAAAACGATAATCGCCCAAATAATATTAGGAACATGAAGTAAAATATTTTCAGCACTCTAACGAATAGCATCATTAAAAGCGTAAACTTTATTATTTCACATAATGATGTTATTATGAATGCTACAGACATTTAGTCCTAAGTTTATGTCCATAAATATTTCTGTACTTTTAATGACAAAATTAAAAACATTCCCACATTCCGCATTACATTTTGCTACTTTTTTATGTATGTTTTTTTATGATTGTATGAGAAAACTTTCCAGGAAATATCACAGATTTTTTGCACTTAGATGCTTAAGAAATGTCTTTCTTACAAATTTTACACAGAAGGCCTCTTTTCGCTATGAATTTGCAAATCTCTTCTTAAATTACCACTAACTTAGGCTTTACTGCACATTTCACAATTATATAACTTATCCTTTGCATAAATTCTCAAAAGAATTTTCAAACTACCACCCTAAACACAGAAATTAGAATTTCACAAACAGGAGGCGTATCCCTAGGTTCAATTTGAAAGTACTCTGTGAAATAATCATTATAAAGAAAAGTCCTACAGGTTTCTACAAGCATATGACTTTTCATTGGTGTAGGAAATGCACTAATTATATATATACACAAGTTGCTGATGTTTTGCAAAACGCCTTCTCGAACTTCATAACAAACATATGGCTTCCCTTAGCAATGAAATCAAAAAGGTCTTACCAAATTTCCAAACCTGAGGGTTTTCTCAATTTCTAATGTGTTGATCCGTTGAACTCTCAAATGTCATTACAAAATACTACTGTCCAAAAATTCTTGGACATGAATTTCCTAAACATATGGTTTTTCCATGATACGAATTTGCAAATAGTTTTTTCAAATTGTTACAGAAAGAAAATGCATTACTGCAATGTTCACAAACATATGGCTTCTCTTTATTATGAATTCACAAATGTCCTTTTAAATGACCACTTAGAGAAAATGCCTTATAGCAAATTTCAAACTTATGGGGCTTTACCTTGGTATGTATTCGCAAACGCTTTTTAAAATTATAACTGGCAGAAAAAGCCTTACTGTGATGCTCGCAAACATGCAATTTTTCATTAGTATGAATTCGTAAATGTTGCAATAAATTACCAAAGGCTGAGATGGCTTTCTTGCAAATTTCACATTCATGAGATTTCTCTCAGGTGTGAACTCGTGAATGCTTTTTTAACCCACTAGTAGTACAGAAAGCAAGGTTGCAAATTTCACAAATATATGGCTTTTCTTTAGTATGAATTTGTAAATGCTTCTTCAAAGCACTACTGGCAGAGAAATCCTTCTTGCAAATTTCACATTCATGGTTTTTTCTCCTGTGGAATATGGACAGAGGTTTTCATTTAGTGATATGGGTAAGTAAATGCTTTTCAAATCACAACTGGCAAAGAAAGCCTTCTTGCAAATTTCACATTCATGAGGTTTTTCTCCTGTGTGAACACGCAAATGCTTTTTTAACTCAAAACTAGTACAGAAAGCACTGTTGCAAATTTCACAAATATATGGCTTTTCTTTAGTATGAATTCGTAAATGCTTTTTCAAATCACAACTGGCAGAGAAAGCCTTCTTGCAAATTTCACATTCATGAGGTTTTTCTCCGGTGTGAACTCGTGAATGATTTTTTAACTTACTGTTAGTATAGAAAGCATGGTTGCAAATTTCACAAACATATGGCTTTTCTTTGGTATGAATTTGTATATGCTTGTTCAAATTACTACTGACAGAGAAAGCCTTCTTGCAAATATTGCATTCATATGGTTTCTCCAGTTGAACTCAAAATGAATTTTGTTTATAAAATCTAGATAGCCGTTCTACAAATTTCACAAACATATGGCTTTTCTTTGGTATGAATTACCAAATGCTGTTTTAAATGCTCATTTCGAGAAAATGCCTTCCCACAAACTTCACAAACATATGTCTTCTCTTTAGCATGAATTAGTAAATGCTTTTTTAAATTATAACTGGTAGAAAAAGCCTTACTGCAAAGTTCACAAACATATGGCTTCTCTTTTGTATGAATTCGTATATGTGTTTCTAAATCATTACTGAAAGAGAAAGCCTTCTCGCTTATTTCACAAACATATGGCTTTTCCATAGTAACCTTACGGGAAAAGCCAATTTCACAACTTCAAAAAATATAAGGACGCCCTTTGGTGTAAACAAGAAAATTTCATCTTAACACAAAATTGGTGGGGAATGCCACGATACAAATTTCACAAACATGTTTCTTTTTTGTATAAAATTCATCAAGTTGTAAAAAATTACCAGTTTCGGAAGTATTCTAGCAAACTTCTTCTCTTCAGACTCGTGCAAGTCTAATGATGAGTTCTTGATGAGAAAGGCGCTTTCGCTATACTAACAGGAAAGTGTTTTTCTTATATTTTCACTAGCATGTGCATCTGTAAAGAAAGATTTTTTAATGGAATACAGTATTTCAAAACGCGTTGGAAAAGAAACAATAAAAACCTATTACCTTCAGTTTTAGGTAAAAATCTTTAAAAAAATTTGAAAAAAGTAACCTCGTTTGTAAAATAGAAATAAAATAACTCTTTTTAAATAAAAGTTTCACTCTGTTTCTGTTTCACTGATCCGTACCTCGCCTTTTTTAACCATTGTCAAGTGACGAGGATGAGACTTGAGCTGGCACCCATTTGTCCTAACTACCATACCACACCAACGCTAAGACATTTGAGCTCTCAATAGATTCATTATAGGGTCTTCAGCAGTAGCCAAAATTTTAAAAGGGCAGTAATAATTATTGTGGGAAATTACCAAGCGAATTTTGTAATGACGTTAATATAGAAATCACACACATACCAGGAACGACTGATAGCGAGAGGGGAAGGGAAGTTTACAATATGTTATGCATTTAAAAATGTTCATGCAACGCCGGGGGGATAAACCTGTCTGACAAAGAAAAGCGAAAAAATTTCAAAACAGGGAATTTTAAGTTATACACTCGGTAAAAGCCTGAAACAGCGGACTAAGCAAGGGGGGGCAGGTGGAAGTCATTTTGAAAAGGAGTATAAGAAGTGCTGATTTTGTAAAGGAAAGGGGAAAATTTATAAAAGTAGAGAAAGCCTGTGCAACGCCGGACCATGCAGCTAGTTGAAATAAGAACAAAGATACAATCCTCACTCTAATGCTTTCAAAAAGTTTATGGCTTCATACACTACTTTTCCGCTTTGCAGTATTACTAAGCTCTTATAAGATTTCAAATAGAAGGGAATTGGAAAATACATTTTTACCTGCTCGGCTATTTTCTCCTTTAACTTCAAAGCTCATTCATTAGTAAAAGAACTAAGAATATGAAAACATGTTCCAGAAAAGTGAGTATGAAGGCAATTCGGTTTCCTTTTTTTTATGGAAAAAGTAATTTATTGAGGACTGACAAATGCAAATAAATAACATAATTGCATCTGCCTCTAAAGACATATTTTTGTCATATAAAAGTATTCATGATTTGAAACTATGCATATTTAATGCAAAAGAGATGCATTAAAAACATAACTATACATTTAATTTATTTTAAAAGAAAACAATTTGAACAATGTTTCATTCAACTTGAGGAATTATTAAATTGTTTGAAGGAATCACACACACAAGCATTGTAGCTTGAATTTTGAATAAAACACAAAAGGTTTACAAAAAACATTAAAACTTCAATACGAATAATCGGATAACACAACTATGATTTCAAAATAACTGGGCATTAGAAATCAGTTTAGTAGAAAAACAATGTAAAGTGATGACAAAACTTTAACTTACATTTGAGTAAATGAAGCACATACAGAATAGATACAACATTCTGAATCAGACAATGATGCAACACAAAAATCCAGACAACAATGTAGTGTGTGTATATATATATGTACCACATTTCAAGATACATACAGGGTTTTTCGAAATTCAACAGACAAATTCAGTAGGGGTGATGGTAGGTAGCATGTGGGGATAACAAATCTTCATAGAACATGGGGTGCAAACCCCATTCAGTCGGAGTGAATCCCAAAAACAGTTATGAAGGGTGTAAGGTCAAGTGGAATCAAAAGGGCAGTAAAAGGTAAGAAATACATTTATCACACAAAAAGCATATTGACAATACAAACAATTCTTCACAACTCAACATCAAAAATGCAACGATAAGGCCACAAGAATTGTTCAAAGGTGCGGATGTGTAGGCCACAACACAGCTGACACCAACGGATGGTGGATTGTTGGATGCTTACAAACAAATCCTGTGTGCTGGCGATGTCAGCTGAAGTGACAACGATACGTACCATAAGATCCTTCACTGAAGCCACCAGGGTCTCACACACGCGATTTGATGTGGCTCAAAAGAAGTCCGCCGGGACCAATCCACCACCCGGGATATTTAGCACACACCTCAATCAAAAAAATGTACTGGTGCACCATCATGCATGAATTGCACATTCTGGTTCACAGTGGACGCTACTCCCTGCAGCAATTCTGGGAGAAGTGGGAAGTTTGCATATGTGCATGTTTCTTAACTCTCCCACAACATGCTAAAGTCTTGCATTTGTTTTACCACTTTCCTTCTTGGCAGAAACCCAAGAAAGGCTGGGTTGGTCAAGATTAGTAATTGGTTTAGCAGTTTGCGATAAGGAGAAGAGTCAAGGCTTTTAGTCCCAAAGAGCCACCCTTTGGGGTGAATTAAGGTGGCGTAACCTTTTTGATAACCCTTCTTTGTCAAATAGAAAACCAAATAATTTTGGAAATTTTATTTTCCCGAAACTTTTTTTTCCATAACCAGGGGGAAGGGCCGGGAAAAAAAATTTAGAATCTTTGTTTTCCAAAAATTTTTAAAGAATTTTAAAAGTTATGAAAAACAAATTTAAGTTAAAAAAGGGTCGCAATTTAAAATGGGAACCCTTTTTAAAGACAAAACACACCAAAACAAATTTGCTCCAGACCCATCAGAATTAATCTTTTCTTTTCCCCTGGAAAATCAGGTGGGAATGCTGAATTTCTTTTCTTATTTTTTTTGTGATTATTTTAAAGCCCAATTTTTAGTTTACCTTTGGGAAAGCGAGCCAAGGGTTTTGGCCTTCTTAAGTCTACCTTTTCAAGCTTTTTTAAGACACTAAGGGAAATGCCCAAAGGGAAAAAAGGAAACACATTTTTCCAAAAACCAAGGACTAGAAAAGGGTTTTGGGAATTTTTAAAATTTGCTTTTGGCCTTTTTTAAAAGTTCCCAGAGCGTTTCTTAGGTTTGCTGCTGTTAAAATTTTACCAATTACATTCTTTTTCCTCCACCCGAAATTTTTTTCCCTTATTTTTTTTCCCTAATTTTTCTAAATTTTTTTGTTGCTTTATTTAATTTTAATTTTATTTCATTTTGATACTGTGGGTATGGATATGATTGCCACATATCCAGATTTACTGCTTATCAAAGTTTTCCTTGTCTAAATTGAAATTAATTTTCCAACTTGAAGTTAATTTTTCAAACTTATACAGTGGATAGAAAGAAGAAAAAATTCAATTATTCGGATTTTCATAGATAACTTGGTATTCGAAGGACAAACTTGTTTTTGTTCAATTTATACAACTCTTTGTTTTCATATTCACATCCTTGAACATCTGTGCTTTAAGCATGCAGATATCTCAGAAAGATGTGTTTTAAAGAAGTAGTATGATGTAACTTTATATCAGTGAATGTAAGATTTAAAAAAGAGAAGAATTTTTCTATGAAACAAATAAAATTAAAAAGTTCCAGAGAGATGGAAAATATTTTTGTGCTATTTTTAAGTAAACGTTCTTTATTATTATCATAACAAATTTTCATTGTTTTTGAAAAGTAAATACTAGAAATGATGAGGCCAGAAAAGGTTATGGAAATGTAGTTTGAGAAGTGGACTCAAGTACAATAGACATGAATACCAATAAGGAGTGTAAACTAGAATATTGTTTGGTGTGTTAATATTTCACAAGTTGTTATAAACCATTTTATATATATATAATATTATTAAACATTTTATTTTATTAGTGTCCATATTTTAGAGTCTTTACAGTGTATTTCATCAATGTTAGCTTTTAAGTAACAGTATTAGATTTTACTATGATGGCACCAAAATAGATTTTAATACACATTTATTCTCTTTGTATTTGTATGATAACATGTATTTTAATTTCAACTTTGTTATTGTTTGATGAGATAGTATTTTGCAATATATGCGAAATATAAATCAATGGTATACATATATATATGCTAGCAATAGTACAAATCTAATATTATAAAAGTACTGGAAGAAACATGTTGTGATACCTCTCACAACTTGGGGAAACCATCTCTTCATCTACTCAACCTAGATTTGTGGAGGTAATGATTGATGACTCAAGCTAGACATAATAATACCAATTCATTATTATCCAATTATATTGAACAAAGACAGTCTTACTCTAGGAAGGCAAGCAGGAGAGACATATCGTAACCCTAAATCTTATGTGAATAAGCGCCTGGAATTCTAACCGTTTAAACTTAAGTAAATTATCCTATGAATCTCAATCTTCCTTACTTCATTTGAATAGCTAAAGCCCATTGTATAATTACGCTTCTAAGTTTAGATCTTTACCAAAAGCTCACAGGGCTCAGCATCACAGCTTCCTAATCCATCTTCTCCCATTCACAATTACTAAACCACCACTATATATCTACTAACTAATCTGAATATCAAGGTTTCTTCTTAAAAGAGATGGCTGTGAAATAACTCAATAAAGGAAAAACGATAAAGCACCGTCACAATGTAGCTCCTGTCCAGGAGAATACAGTTAGATTTAAAAACACTAATGTATATTGTGAGTGTGTGGTATTTCATTTATATCAATAATTTTTTGTTTATCATTATAATTATGTTTATTTCCATTGTACTTTGTTTTTATATATTATTCCTATTATTTCAATCTTGCATACTGCATGATATGTGTTTCTATATGATGTTATGTACTACTTTTTACACATTGAAAATTGATGAAAGAGTTGTAAGAATGCTAGCACTGTACCAGTGACTCCTTTTTAAAATTGGATGGGGAATGGCAAATGAAAAGATAATAAATTTATAAAGAAACAAAATTCTATTTCCAATCTAACATTTATTTTGCTATCATGCATATTCGAGTTTTAAACAGCAAATCAGCACTCAGAAAAGATAGTCTGAACATAAGATTATTATATATAATCCCAGTTTATTCATTTTTATGGTCCTGGCATGTACGTTCCCAAGCTTTACTATACAATTGAAACCTAAACTAAAAAATGATGATTTAGCTGTTCTAGAAATAAATATACAATTCAATTAAAAATCGGGAGTTTGTCTCCTGTTAAAATGTGTTCCATGGCTATCTGAATGAATAACCATTTCTCCTGAAAATTTCTTGATACTTACTTCAAATCATTACATATATATACGTATATTACTGCTCATATAATAAAAAGTACTTAAAACTATTAAATTCTGTGAAAAGTATTTCTTTAGAATATATCAAGTATAAATATTAAATTAACCAAAAATTATGGAAAAAAATTGGGTAATTTGTAATAAAAAGGCTTTAATTTTATAATTTATATTAAATGGAGATGAACATATATACACAAGATTGTAAGTTAAAAATATTGAAATATATATTGAATCAATATATTCAAAAATTATTTGTTAAGTTAGAAAATCTTACATCAATAATGCAAATCATATTTGTGAATACAGAAAACAATATTAATATTTTCATAAACAAATAGGCACAAAAGAAGTGCTTATCACATCAAGCATTCAATTTGAAAAAATATCTTAAAAATGCTTCCAATTAAATGGAAGTAAAAGAAAAAACTTTAATGTTCCAAAAAGATGAATTAGATAAATAATTAGACATATTTTAAAAAAATAATTAATAGATTTATTATATTTGGATACATCAAAACACTTAGGAGAAAATACAGGAAATAGAATAAAAAAGGTAACAAAGTTTCCCCAACTTTTTTTAAAAAAGATAAATCAAAAAAGTTATATACAAGTAAGCTGACTAAAGAATTGCAGCAAGAATTTTCTAAAGAACCAAAATTACAAGTACATTTTCAAAAAAATATTGAATAATTATGGTTTGAAATATAAAGATGAAAAATAAATTGAAAAAAAGAAAAGAAAGTTAAACTTGAATCTAGTATTGAACATCTATCTAAAAAGCTTATAAGGAAACTATTAAATTACCTCTATAATTTAAAATCAACAGAAAACTTACAAAGTTAAAAATTCAAAATAAACCCAAACCAAAACAATGTAATACTTTAAGGCAGTGGTCCCCAACCCCCAGTCCGATACTGGTCCACGGATAAAATGGCACTGGGCCGCCCAAGGAACATTAAACTATTACTATTTTATTGACTGGGGTGTATTCTCTCGCTTTTGGACTGTCCACTGAAATCACTTTCTATACATTTTTCGGTGTAACTACTGTAAAATCCGGCATTTAACACACACCTATACTTTTAAGCTTAATTTTTAGGTATATTCGCTGTATAATGCGCACCCCCTTTTTTACGAAGAAATCTGAAATATCAGCATACTCCACTTTTATGATTTGAAGTCATTTATTCAAGGTATTATCCCAGACTTGTGACAAAACAGTTTTCTTCTAGAACTACAACTCTTTTAGTTCAAAAGGCAAGTCATTTTTTTTTTTAAATAAACAGTATTTAGATACATATATAAGTAATTTATTTTATGCACACCACTTTTGTTTTTTTTAAAGCTATTGTTTTTATACCCGGCGTACAATAGTACACACAGGAATTTTTCAAGGTGGGGGGTCCGGGGTCGAAAGTTCACCATTCTTGTATCATGTTCCTTTTGATTTTGTCGATTTTCGGGAACAAAACACAGTAAAAAACTAATTATGGAATAAATTAGCATTAATTAATAAAATTAATCATTAATAACAAATGCTTGATTAAATTTTACATACTATATAGAATTGTAATCAACTGGAAAAAAATCAAGGGCTTTGGGGGGGTCGGACCTCACCCCTTTTTGTGCCACTGCGGTATAATGCGCACCCTTAAGTTTTAATCTTATTCTTTGCATTAAAAATGCACATTATACGCCAGATTTTATGGTATATTGTATTCTGAAGGCATATTAAATTAAAATTAAATAAAAACATAATCTATAATATAAACAATCAACATCCTACCCTGAGAGAGGCAGCGGTAAAATTATCATACTTTAACCAGTCCGCAGTGATGAAAAGGTTGGGGAACATTGCTTTAAGGAATTTATCGAGAAAAGCGATAAAGGATAAAACAGATATTAGTGCATAAAATCCAAAAGTAGATTTTCTTTATTGAAAAAGAAATGTCCTTTTATGAAGAATATGACTCTTATTTGTATGTTTTTAAAACATAAACTAGAGTTAGATATCAAAAACAGTTTATCTGATTTTAATATTAACCAATATATTGAATATTTTTAATGTCTTATATGGAAGAGCATATAAGACTTTAAAAATACTTCAATATATTGAAAAAAATTATGTATCAGATTAAAAACAACGTATGTCAGACTATAGTAACTCCCATAATTACGTATTTATGTCACTGTAGCCAAATTAATACCAAACAAATTGCACTATAATACGTAACACGCAAGTAGGAAACACACCATGGAAATGTTACCAGACCAAGAAGATAGTAAAAGAAGGGTTCTTTCACACAAAGGTTAATCAAATATAAATTTATTGATAAGAAAACAGGAGCTCATGCAATAACTGTCGAAATAATGTAGGGCAGCACAAAATGGAAAA
Organism: Trichonephila inaurata madagascariensis; assembly: GCA_019973955.1. Classification (NCBI taxonomy): domain Eukaryota; kingdom Metazoa; phylum Arthropoda; class Arachnida; order Araneae; family Nephilidae; genus Trichonephila; species Trichonephila inaurata. The sequence continues at coordinate 28,680 of BMAV01008912.1, forward strand.
TAAGAAACACAGAGGAACAGCATGACTTCATTTGGAATTGTAAACATACAAATTCATATGGAACTAATTTGATAACGGGGGTAATAGCGCCATGTGTTGCTTGGCGTGATAAGGATCACGCCAAGCAGCGTTTCTTGCTGCTGGACTGAAATCCAATATGGCGGCCTAGCGGTAGTTTAATGATACACAATTTTAAAGAAATGTTTTGAAACACATTTAAATGTATTTCAAATAAAGGATATAGGAAGAGATTGAGAATAACCTAGATCAATCAATAAATAATGATTAATATGTAATAAAAAGTAACATGTACTAATAATAGTATTATAAGCAGCATATATAATAAGCTCATAATATTATTTTATCATAATTTTATGTAATATTCATATAGTACGATTATATAACGGTTATTAGAAACAAAACTAACGTTATAATTTAAACAGAATACTCATTTAATAAAAAAA
>BMAV01008915.1:0-35935 GCA_019973955.1 Trichonephila inaurata madagascariensis
CCAAAAAAATTATTGGGATCATGTAACTTTATTTCGGTCAAACTATTAATCTGAAAATGTTTAATTGTTAACATTTGAATTTTTTTTGTTTTTTTTCTGTCTGTTTTTTATTTAATATATCGTTATATATTTTTAATTTATATCACTCGTTCCAAAAGAAAACAGATTTTTCATCTTTTTCCATTTTTGTACAACGTTTGATAATAAGCAAATCCATGTAAAATAATTGTTTACTAGCATCGTTTTTTTAACCGAGGTCGGTTCCGATAGTGTAATTTTATTCTAAAATATTTTTAAGCTGTTTTCCTCGATAATTAAGTTAAAATTTGGACTTAAGGTTTCGGATCATTGAAGAATTCTAATGTATAATAATTTTCATATGTTTCATTTAATAATTTTCGTACGTGTATTAAATAATTATTTCTTTTAATATGATATTTTCCATCAATTTTTAATACTTTAAGAAAAGAAAAATAATTATCCTTAGGTCGACATACATAAACTTGACAAGTACAAAATAAAAAATATGGCTATCATTATATGTTTGAAACTTTCATTAACAAATTAATTTTGTATGCATAACGTAGATATTGCTAAGAATTTGAACAAAAGGAAACTTATGACGTAAGAGTGAAAAAAAATCGACAACCATTGAAAAAAATAATTGATTTAATATGCTAATTAATCCATTTCTAATTTAATCCATTAATATCATAAAATAGACCCTTTTTGAGATAATGATAAAATTCTTATCAAGTTGCGAATATTATTAATTGAATTTTTCTTTTCTTATTACTGTGCTGTTTATACATATTAAACTTTATTTCGTTAGAAATTATATAATTGGCACTTCGAATAATTGTGTCAAATAAATGTACAGTAAAATATTTTGAGATATAATAAAGGGGAAAAAGACTTTTTTGTAAAATTCTTTACTTTAAAAATGTAGATTTAAAATATGCTTGATGTTTATGTATAACTTATCCTCAAGATATCGCAATGTTTTGTGTGTGTGAGAAAAATCATGTCATATAAAATAATACGTACAAATAACATTATGTGTATACAAATGAATTATATTGATGCAATTAATTGTTTTTATTATGACAAAAATATTTGGTTAGTCACTTGTTAGCTCGAATAATTTTAAAATGTGAATGACAATTATGCTATTAGCTATAACCTCTGGTATCTAAGTAGAGTTAATTTTCAAAAAGAAATTACAAGGAAAAGAAATATATACCAAAGTGTCTTTACATAATAACCTCCGAACTTCTCCATCACCAACAAGAATCGTCTAGAGAAAAACCATGTCCAATACTTGGCTGAAATTGTGGTATATAAAGCACTCAAGCTCTTTCACGCGTAGATTATGTAAGCGACGTAATAGAAAAAGCAGCTGAGTTGTCAGATTTAAGGTATCCGAACACTTTGAAGATGACCAAATTCGGTCAAAACAGATACTTTTGTTTTTTATTTTGTTGACTAGAACTATTTTTTGGCTTTACAAAACATACTTTGTTTTGTTTCTACGCTACAAAAAGGGCCCAAATAAAAACCATTTTTTAAAATTAGAAAAAAGAAATGGGCCCTTTCATCAGAAGTGGGCATCTAAATTGCTCAAAATCTATCGTGGCGAGTCTCCTAATTCAAAATGTTACACATGTATTTCTCCAAAACTTTTTGAACCTGATATTAATGCTATTTTCTAGAGAACATACTAAAATATTTCTTGTTTTATAAATACTTTTTGAGTTATGACTTGTTATTTAAATAATGGTCTTAGGAAGAACGTCACATTTCTTATAATGTTTACTCGATCAGCTCTAAAATTTTCAAATTTTAATAAAATAATAAAATTTTGGGACATTTTCTAGATAAATGCATCTAATTTGTTTTAGTAATACTTTTAATGCTAAAAGTGTATTATTTTTTTCTCTAATTGCTTTGAAATGTTTCAAAAATATTGCTAAAATGTCATTTATAACTGTGAATTTTGTAAAATTTAGGTAACTTATTTTAAATATCGTTAGTTAAATATTTGTATTTATTGGCATTGAGTCCTAAAAAAAGCATTTATAATGTTTAAATATTCTATTTTGTTAAAAAGTACTCTGAAAGTGTTCAGATACCTTAAATAAAAGTCGCTTCATCATAGCTCAGCACAGGAACATCGATTTCAGAAACGGTGGGCTGCACACATGATGCTGTTGTAAATACCCATAGAAAATGGTGCATGGATGGTGAAACGATGTCACTTAGCAGCGTGTATTGATTCCAGTGGGAAGTAGAGATTGTTACGTATTGTTTGCCACGATCGAAGAGCTACAACGGTCAATATTGCCTGTAACCAGTCTTAATCTACAGTGTAGTGTGTACTTCTACGTATGAACCTGCAAGTCGTTTCAAAACATTTTCCTGCCCGACTATGCATCACAAATTTAACCCTACAAAAAGAAGTCACCTGATCCTACGAATGCCAACTTCTGGTGAATTACATTGACCGGGGTGTAAGAATGCGCCAATTTCTAACGGAAACGCTGCAATCCCAAGTGCACATTAGGTCTGTTACAAAGAAGTAGTTACGGTATTATTGTGTCGGGGATGTTTAAATGGGACGAATTAAGACTTGTTATCTCCATTGAACAATATGTATCGTCTATGCGCTATGGGAACTTCATTACCGAACAGGTTAACCCCTGATTGGTAACAGTGTTCCCGCCTGTATTAAAGTTTACCAACAAGGTAATGTATTTCGTCATTAGACCCGAATATCCAGGAGAATTCTAGTAACAACAATAAATAATAAACATAGTATTAAATTTTGAATGTATGATTTGAATTAAGGTTTCGAAACATATAAAAAGTTTTAAATGGGCATCAGTTTACACATAGAATAAAATTGCTTTACATGAGAATAACTAAGAGAATAACATACCATGAGAACAACTAAGAAAAATTTACCTTCTGCGTGTATAAATTGTGTCAAATTTAATTTACTGATTAATATATATTGGTTAAAAAACACATGACCTCTAACGTTTTCTGTCATGAATTGCTTTTGAATGTATTGTTATGACACAATCGTAGTTTTCTTTAATTTCATCGAAAAGGAAATTTCGTCAACTATGTTTTATCCCCCGAATTCACACAATCCCTAAATAAAAATTTTGATAAATTATCTCATTTTTCTCATATTTTAAATTAGATAATTACCACTATTAAGACTTGACTGACTATTATTAATACTTTTTTACTTAAATTGAAACATAATTATTATGATTATTCAAAAAAAAAGTTTTAATATTTTTTAGCAAATAAAAAATAAAGGAAAAGAAAAATTAACATTTTATTTTTAAATTGTTGATTGTCCCTCTGTAAGAATTTTTAAATTTTTTTTCTTTTATCTAAAAAAAGATGATAGAAACCCTTTTAAATTAAAAAAAATTAAAAAAATACTTCTTTGAATCGTACCCAATTGTGTTGAATTGAGAAAAAAAATATTATTCTATTGTTACGTATTTAGCTTATTATAACCATTTATAACCATGCCTCACATCTCAATATTTATATTTAATTGGATAATTTAATTTTTTTTTTTCTTCGCGTAATATATATATATGTGTGTGTGTGTGTGTCTGTGTGTGGGGTGGTGTGTGGGTTTTTAATTATGGAAAAACTTTGGGCCACCAAAAAAGGGGAGTCCCCAAATGAAACGAAATTTTACAAAAATAATGATTACTTTGTTTAAAAGTAAATGATTAGAAAATAAAAGGAAAAGATCATTTATTTCAGAAAAAAAGGAAAAGAAGGAGGATTTAATATTTTAAACCCCCCTCTAGCGGAAGACGATGGATACATCAAGTATTGAGGCATGAAAGTTCTGTATATGGGCATTTCTTTCCCAAATTTTTTAACCTTCCCTTTTTTTTTGTTCAAATTGTGGGATCCCCACTCGCCGTCAAAGGATCCCAGAATTCCCGATCGGGTCGGGGATCTGGGGGCCAAGGAAGGGTAGTAAAAATGAAAAAATCTTTGACCTTTGGGTGAGGCAAACATTGTCTTGTTGAAAATGCTCGGGAGCGTTTCATGATAAAAAAATGTGATTGAGGCGTCATGGACATCCCCTGGGCAGTCATGGTGCCACGAAACAATACTCGGTTTACTTATTGTGGGCAATGACACCCCCTACCATCACACCAGCTGTGGGGGGGGTGTCCTGTAAAGCAAGCAGTTGAGGGAACCCCATGGGTCTCCCCACACGAATACGATTGTCATCACTCCCGAGATTAAATCTGGATTCTCGCTAAAGCGACCTGGTTCCATTCCGCTGCAGTCCAGTTTCCTCTTGCGGCACCCTCCAAACGAGGTGTAAATTGGGTGGGCTTCAAGGGAGAAACGTAATGGGCCCGGATCCCAAATGTCTTTCCCAGCCAGGGCCTTCGTATGGTTCGAGAAGACGCAGGGGCCGTAGTAAAGGTGCTACCTGTGCTTGGATGGCGGCCAATGAAGCAGCTGGCTGTACGCTTGCATTTCTTGAGATGTGGCCGTCTTCTCGGTGACTGGTTAGTCGTGGGCGTCCTGAGCCTTGTCTTCGTGTAAATGACATCACTCGGATCCACTGGTCACAACACAATCAGAGCGGCCTAATTACAAGCTACTTGCCTAGCTGACCACCCAGCTTTTATCATGCCGATGATTCTCTCCCCCTCTCAAACTGTGACAACGTCTCATATTTTCGAAAATGGCGTAATGACATGTCTCCCTCAGCTCTTCCTTTGTAAATGATTCAGCACACTCAAACAAGCTTTGGTTACCTGTTTTATGCTCCACGGAGAACGACGTTAAACACCCTCTACTCGCCATATGTAATGCGCAATCACGCTGCATTTCTAATTATTTGCATATCTCTCCAACATGTACCTTCATGCCAAGTTTCGTTACGATCCCGCAATTATTTTTTGGTGCGCTAATTTTTTGTCCATGAGTGTAGATACCACCGCCATATGTTTATATATAAAAATTACGTGTCACAGTTTTGTCCACGATGGACTCCGAAACTACTCAAACGATCCTGAAGTAAAATTTTGCATATTGTGTGTCATTTCGCCCAACTTAAAATATAGGATAGTTTTTTTCTAAATTTTTGACGTCATTATTTTTTTATTGCCGAAAATGCGTAGAATCCGGGAAACGGAATAATTCCCTGGAGTAGAAATCACTTTTTTGTGGCAACATTTAGTACATGAGGGACATCTTAAGATGTCCCTGAGGTACATACTGATTGCCACAACATAATTTTGATGCCCAATTTTTTCCCCGGGAAGGAAGCCGAGTTCTGACGAAGTAAAATTGCATGAGATCACCCAAGCCAAACATATACTCTACACATCTTCAACATGCTACATAATCATACGTCATGGACGCTGTTGATTTTTTTACATCATGAAAATTCCGCTAACTTCGGCTGCGGTTAAACCCACAATCTTGGGTGCAGAATTCCAGAGCCTAACTAACAACGCCACCCAACCCGCATGGCTATTTTCTTTGGAAGATTAAACTGCAAAATAAATCATCATATGGAGTATTTTTTCATCTTTTAAAAATACCAAAGATTTCCATTGGAACCTAAAAACAATCAAATGATTTCGTGATGTAAATATTAGAGGATAAAACATAGTTCTTAAATAACGATGGAAACAAAAATGGAATTGCTTAGATATTTCCTGCTTTCTTTTTGGAATCTTAGCTATTTTTGACTTTACCATACTTTTATCAATCTATTTTCAGTTTATATATATTTATGCTTTTGAAAATTTGTTTATTAATTCTTCATACACTTCTCATTTTCTTCTTTTACTGATGAGTATAGTTTTTTCTTTAGCAAATATGATTGTTTTATTTTTCTTCCTTTGAGTAATTCTAGAACATCAAGAAATCTTAGAAATGTTTCTTTTTTCAATCTGAAGTTTCATAGTAAATCGCAATTTTGTACAATAAACGTAATAGCAATATGAAAAATATTATTGATTATAACTCTATACATTGTTTCTTTTCCAGTTTTATTCAAAATTTCGAAAGCATCGACATGGATTGAAGTCCGAATTTTTTATTGATACGCAACTCTCTTGCATCACAAAAATATCTTCCATCTGCTACAAAAGTAAGGACTATATGTGATAAGTAAATATAGCTGATGGGAGTATATTGATGAAGAGTTCTTAAAAAAAGTAACTCTTTCACATAATGTTAATTTCAAAAAATTTTGGATATAGTTGAAAATTTTTAAACAAGGGGGTTTTCCAGTACATTTTCACATAATTTTGTTTTACAAACTAGAAATATTTAGTAAAAAAGAAAAAAAAAAAGGGAATGAAGAAGTTCATATGAAAAACAAGAAAGACTATCCATGTAAAAAAATTGGGTGACATTGCCTACGAAGAGGTTGGACTTCTACTGGGTGGTATTTTATTTCTCCTGTCCCACCAACGGGAAAACAAGTGGAAGCATTCCCCTATCCATTTCTTGGGGACGCGCCACTCTAGGGTTTACAGGATCCATCGAGGAACTCAAGATAGTTGGCAAAGAAGACATCTTCAGAATCCCTTACCAAATGCAGGCGTGTTTTGGGGATGGGTTTGGGAACCACCCACAAGATAGCTCTGGAAATAAGAGAGGACAACAAGCTCCAAGATCCGAGAGACAGAGCGTTGATTGGTCACTATGCCGGTAAGGTAAGGGGGTGAGGGGGAGGGGTTGAAATTCAATACCACCGTAAACTGTAACATGTTACGCAATAACTGTATAGGAATGCAAAAACAAGTTAAGTAAAATCTTTCCAAGGTGTCAACATATTCCAATTTCCCCGTCGTTCAGTTGATTTGATTTTTAATTTACGTCGCACTCTGAAGCAATCCTAAGTTTATTGGTGACGACTCTCGTGATCTGAACCACACTCAAAGTGACAAGGACGACACCACAGTTGCCCCCCCCCTCTTTCTGAATTTCTTCACCACAGCAACGGGGAGATTTTAAGCCTCGAGATATTTAACGTCTATCTGTTCCTCTGTATGGAGGAGGCAAGTCGCAGTAGCCTAGTGGTTTGAGTCACGAACTCGAACCGTCATTCGAATCCCAATACAACCGAAAACCCGCCGTGTAGAAGGGCTGATGCACGTTAAATCTGCGTAGACTCAAAATCCTCCTTTGGGCGTGTTGTGGTAGTTTGGAGAAAGGGTGCCAGCTCTTGTGTCGACCTTGTCACTTGACCCAGATTAAAACTGTGAGGTCCGTCGCGCGCGAATCATTTCTTAAAAAATAATGTATGTTAAAAATTACTTGTATGTTTTAAATTAGAAAATGATCTTAAATTTATTACTTTTAACATTATAATTATTTTCTTAATGTTGAAAATACATTCCCTTTTTCTTGTTTTCTTGCAGTTTTTCTTTTCTTTTTTTTTTCTTTTTGATGGTTAAGATATATGAAATAAATATGTATTAATTCACGAAAAGGTGTGAATAATTATTTTTTTTAATATATAGTGTTTCTGAATTCAAAATTTGTTTCATGTGGTTTATAAAGTATATTGAAAGATGAACCTCTATATAACGAATTTTCTATATAACGACCTTTTTTTACGATTTAGCGACTTTGTTAAATAGAGGTCTGTAGTTCATCTATAAATACTGTAGTTCATCTATAAATTATTCGAACACAAAATATCGAAACAGTTTACGTTTAAATTAGTGTGCGTATATTTACTTTTTTCTTAACCATATCCACTTATTTTGCTTTACAAATCAATACCATACGCTAGTTTGGCTATAAAGTTTGTATACTGCAAAATGTTTGACTAGCTATGATAAGTAGAGCATCATAAAACATATCTTCAAATATGAACTTTTTGCACCCTTAGTGTTTATACCTCAAAAAATATTCCAATGAAATATCTTCGAATGGATCATGTATCTGTTTCTCATAAAATCTTAAATATCAATTAGGGTCTAGTTGGTGGTCGATTAGTCATTAGTAGAGTGAAATATGGATTACAAGTCTAACTCTACTTCTACGAAGAACGAAAGGAGTTTCAGAAATATGGATAGATTTGGTACAAATCTCACTCTCGTTTATCCACATCACAAAAGTTTTGAAAATACACATATTTATTTCATTGTATCATATATAAGATAAAGATAATAATCATATCAAAAGATAAATGTTATTTCCAGATATTGTATCAGATTTAAAGTCCTTGGGGCTCTCGGAAATTAGTCAAGCGTATTCTAGTGCAACATATTATTAAAAGAAATACTGATTCACTTATCATTCATATAGCAAAAAAAAAAAAATCCCACAACACACTAAATAACGTAAATTGTATTTGTTGTATTACTGAAAGATATATTAAACATTATCAGCATTGTTATTTTTATACAAGATATCTGTATTCACTTATTCATAAGATATATTAATAGTTTATATATACTACCTCCAACAATAAATTTCGGTGAATGAAGTCAGAATGGCCGATCTGGAAACACTGGCGATACAAAACGCTGCAAATGCGTAGCCATCTGTCATGAACGTTCTTCAGTTGAGCGTCGTTTGTGCTCTATGTATGACTTGTTTTACAAAGTGTTTGTTCAGAGCGTTGATTCTTAACTGAGATTAGGAAAATGAAAGCAAAAAAGATCAATTAAAAGTTTTGTTTTAAGCTTGGCAAGGCACCGATAGAAACTTATGCGATGTGGATGCGTGTTCATGAAGATCAAGCACATTCCATGAAGTGTGTGTACGAGTGGTTCGCTCGTTTTCGTGAAGGCCGGGAAAGTGTTCCTGAAAAAATCCGTAGTGAAAGACTGGTGACCTCCGACAGTGATGAAATCATTGAGAAAGCGAGTAAATAATCACGAAAGATTGTCGATTAACTGTGTGCATGATAGCTGGACGATGATGATGATGATGCGTTTGGTGTTTTATGGCACAAGAGCCAGTTTTGGCTATACTGCGCCAAACATTCATAGGTCTGTGGTCTGGACGGGGAAAAAAGAAATTGGATGACAAGATGGATGGACGAAAATAGAGAAGGATCACTGGGGTACCCCGGAGTCGTGACATCTATGTTTACCAAAGATAGTAAACCCCTTGTGAAAAGGAAAAAAAAAAAAAGATCACTAGGTACCTTCGGGATTGTGACAATCTATGGGCCCACCTGTAAAGAAGTTGAGCCCCCTGAGTGGGGCTGGACGATGAATGCTGCAAGATAGATGGAAAATTTGACTCTTTAGATGAAATGTCTACGCAGGGTACACCCCAGTACGCACAACAAAGCTCATGGTTTTTTGTTCACAACAATGCTTGCCCTCACGCAGCCTATATCGTCAAACAGTTCCTTCCAAAAAAGGGGAGTAGTGCAAATTGAACATCCACCATCTCAATCCTCTAGAGTTCTCCCTGTTCCCACGACTCAAACTCGCCTTGAAAGGAAAGAGTTTTGATGATATTCCTGGCATCCAACGAAATGTGACGAGTCTTTTGAACTCCATCCCAAAGAAGACTTCTTGTAAAGTTTCCAGGACATGTATAGGAGATCTCAGAGGTGGATAGTTATGGGAGGTGACTATTTCGAAGGACAGTAAGGTAACTTTCGTTAATATTTTATTTATATTAATGTTACTGGACTATTCCCCGAACTTTATTGTCACAGGTTGGATAAGAAGATATACTTCAGCGAATACAATTAAATATTTCTATCATTCTCTACAGAAATAACTCTGAAACATCATGTAAATTATTGAAAGTTTAGAATTATGTTAAAAGAGTTTCTATTTTTAAAAAAAGCAATAATTGACTTATATTTCTTTTTTTATAATTTAGAAATCTTTCAGTGTATATTTTAATACCTTTGACAGTATTAATTTTAGGGAAGTAAGCATAAGAGAAAAAAAATATTTGGAATGAAGAGAGACAAATTTTCACCTAAAAAAATTTTAAAAGTAATTTCTTGATTAATTAATTAATACGGCACACTATGGAGGACTATTTGCAAAGGACTTTGTAATGTAAATACATCAAAAACATTGATTTGAGGAAAACAGAAAATATTATACACATTCAAAAAATTGATTTTTCAATTTTAGTATTAAAAAATAGTGCGCATTTTTTTGAATCTAAAAATGTAAAACTTATGTTCGTTGATAAAATAACCTTAAAATATGAAAAAGGTAATTGACAAAAATGTAAATAAACGTTTACAAATGTTTGGGATTTTACACTTTTTCTCCAAAGCATAATTGTTTCCCTTTAGGTATGCTTTAAAAAAAAAACTATTGCACTATGTAGCTCCAAATTTTTTATACTTCTATACAGGATACCTGAGCATATAGTGAACCTTTTTTTAATGAAGTAATATATAGTTTTTTTAAGAAATAGTTATAAGTGTGAAAAAGAGAAACAAAATACAAAATTTCAAAATTACAAAGTTTTATAATTTATTAAAGAATCTATATTAATATTTTTCTAAAATAATAGGTTCACTATATTCTGCGTATTGTTTTATATATGTGCAGACTATATTTTACAAATTTAAGAGGTGCATTTTTCAAAAAATGGCACCTAAACATAAACATATATTATGAGATCTCAAAATTTATTTCAAACTTAAATTAAACTGAAAAAAAATTTAAATAAAAAGTTATTTTTGTATTGGTACAGAATGATTAAAATACCTTTATTACAATCACATAAAAATGAATGTAAGCTCAACTGGAAAATATTGAAAATAAATGTCCCATTAACAAAGTCTTATTTTTGTCATTTTACTCTTTAGAGCATGTCCTGGATATCCTTAAAGGAATAAAAATCTGATTTTAAACACGTAAAAAAATATAGCTTAGCTTCTTATTGCTTTATTGCTAACCTAATCATCAGGAATTTTTTCATTAGAAATGAACAAAAACCTTTCGTAAGTTTAAAAAAATTCTTAAATGAAAAAAAGGTTAGTTATTTTTCTTTCAAAAATTGATTTAAACGAAAAAGAACTTTTTTTACCGAATTTTTCTAAAACAAAATGTTTATTACAAATATTTATTCTACAGAAAAAAAGAACCTATTTATATTGTTCAGGCAAAAAAAGATATTTTTTAATTCTAATTCTTTTAAGCGCATCAATTAAACTTCGTTTTTTTAACAATATAAACTAAGGACTTAAATAATACCCTACACTGTCCATTAAAATTGTTACACCAGGAAGAAATGAAGATAACAAAATGATATTTATGGGACAAGTATACTAGAAATAATAAGTGATTAAATTTTCAAAAATTGGGTACATAGATCCCGAGGAATCAGTACCAAAAACAACCACGTCTGGCAGAAATAACAGCATTATGCCCGGGTTTGAGTCAAAAAAGATTGGGGGAATGTACGGAAACCGCGCTTAACAAATCCACAGCTGATAAATAGTTGGCTAGGGTTTAGAAAAGTCATCCTACCTTTAACCAGCATTTCTTTTGTGAAAGATCGGGAAGGGCATGCCAAAAAAAGTCGATTTTTTTTCCGTATCAAGGAAGATATGTACAATGCCGGCAACATGCGGTTTTAATCCCGCGACAAGTGGGGTTCCCCGCAGAACGAATAAAAAGGGGGCCCAAGAGCAACACGCCGGGAATGAACGTCCACTTTTTAAAAAAAGCCATCAATGCGAACAATCGGTGCCCAAAACCAATCCCCAACCCCATATCCGATGACGATGCCGAATCATGCTGTCAATGTGCGTTCAATGATCCCCCGAACACGGACGCGACCATCTTGAAAAGCCCCGTCTCCCATTGTGCCCAAAATTTGTCATTTATCACACCTTTTAAGACCCCTGTCTGTGATGCAGACCGGGGGGTACCCAGCCATGGTCTCCGAGCTGAGTCAATGCTGCGCAAATGCCCCAACTGTTCGTGTAGACACTTGTCTTGAAACGACCTTAATTCTTGACTCAGGGCTCGTGACGTGGCTGTACGATCCATTAAGGCAGTGCTTCTCAAACTTTCATTATTTGCGACACAATATTCAATCATAATTTTCATCGCGCCCCTCTCCATAGAATAACAATGTATTGAATTCAATAATTATACCTTGAGGCAGGAACTACAATACACTTTAACCTCTTTGTGAGGCATATAAAAAAGCTCCCTTAACAAAGGCGTTAAATGCCCGGACTAAAAACATTTTCCAAACTACGACTTCTCTGTGCACGTATCTAAAAAATTTTTTTCCGAAAGCTTTGGAATACAATAAAAGGATCTTGACAGTGTTTATTAAGGTTTTACTTATTTCAAAGAAGGATTCATTTATTTATTACTTTTCATCCCCCCTCCAAAAAAAAATATCACATACTCGCACCTATATGGAAACCGGAGACATTGGGGGAAGATTCTCAATCGACAGTTCCGGGATTAATTTTATGAACCGTTAAATTTCAAGATAAGTGTTGATTTTTGAAAAATTTTTTATGCGCCCCATGGGGGGATTGGGGTTTATTTAAAATTGTTCTTAACTTAAAAATAGTTAAAAAATGGGAAATATTTGCGGTACGATATATTTTGGGAGAAAGCAAATTTTATTTTATATTTTATTATGTTTTGATGTTTTTGTTTGTATAAATAAATTTTGTTTTCGACCAAAATTTACCCTCCCCAGGGGGGCACCCCCCAGTTTGAGAAACGCGCATTTAAACCCGCGGGAGAACGCTGTCCCTCTCGGCTCTAGTGGGGGCTGATGGATCCAGCACAGCTTCCGTATTATCCCTAAACCCGTTCCCTATCTGAGTATATCTTGGATTCGACCGAAACCAATACTGTGATACGATAAACCGCAATTCCGGTACGCTACAATTCGACCTTCAATACATCTGCTTTTTCTGAATGCACTGAAAAGCTAATCATTTGTATACCATAGCACCTTCTTCCTGTCATTAAAATTTCACGTCTGTAGCACATCGTTTTCTTAGTGTAGCAATTTTAATGGCCAGTAGTGTACATATAAATTGTGCCATCCGTATATTAAAAAATACTTGAAATTCAGAGAAACAAAAGATAGAGAATCGATTTTACAATGTAATTAAGATTCTATAAGTTTATTTAAAATTTTCTAAAGCTTGATCTCCAGCCGTAAGAACTCATTATTCTTGTTTGTTTTTTAACTTCAATTTATTTCACCAATTGGAAAAAAACTGGAGGTATTTTCTTTGCAAAAAACAATTATTTGATTCTACCAATGAAAACAAACTATTTTAAATGCACATTGACCATTTAAGGATGCCCTTAGACAGTATAACTTTCTAGTTAAGCACTTTTGCCGATTAATTTTGATTAAAATAACAGAAAGTTTATATCAGCATATTAAATGTTAGGAATTTTTTAATTTAATATTTATTTTTTGAGAGGATGGAATAATTTAGCTTTACAGCATCCCATTCTGTTTACATTTAATTTCGATTTTAATATTTTAATTAATAAATACAACTTTGGGACCTTAAAAATTAAGAAATGCTTATCACCCTTGTTGTATTCCAACACAATATTGTATTTAAAGCAAGGGGCAATATTAAGAGAACCAATTTAAGCTATTGTTGAATTATCTTCTATCCTATATTTGCTCTTTTTTTATTCGACTTATTAAATCCAATTTTGTAGCATGAATGTTATTAAAATTAATATTCATTTCTTTCGTAGAAAATCACTGAAAAAAATCTCAATTTGCAACTTTTTTTCTAGATTTTTGAAAAAAAAAATTTTTGTGGGAGAAGTGTGAAAACATTTTTGCGTAATATCACATTTGCAAGCAATACTTTTTTCTTAAACGGTAATTTCTCCTACATTTTGAAGGTTTAAAGTACAGCTCTTTAATCGGAAGGTAGAATAAACCTCACAAACATATCAGCCCTTTATTATTTTAGCGTTGGAAATATTTCTTTTACTTCCCACTATTCTCGGGATTAAGTATACAACAAATATATATATATATATATATATATAAAATAAATTTGTATAATATTTCAAAAACTAAAATAATAGATAAAATTAAAAAATAACGAAAAAAATAAAAAAAGAAAAACATGAAGATCGAAAAAATACTAAAAGGAACTATAAAAAGAACCTAGCGAGTCAGTTTCAAATTTGGGACATAGGCCCGGGAATAAGGGGTTAGACTAGGTTTTCTAGCCAACCTTCCTCCTTTTAACTCGGTGGGAAACCAAATAAAATAAACAAAATTTAAAAGTATATAAAAAATTCAAAGTATATAAAAAAAAAACCCAAAAATTCAAAAGTTAAAAACTCAAGAGAATATGATAAAACCACTGATTAATATTTTGAAACAAATTTCTCCCTATTTCTAAAGCAGAAAAAATTTTTAAAACAGAAATCTTCCTACTTACAGATCCTTTTCCAAGAGAATCAAGAGTCTTGGGTATCTTTAAACGTATCTTTTGAACTACTTTTTGCACTAATAAGTTACAGAAAACTTGCTACGAAAATTTATAATCACATAAACTAATGTGTCTACTGATTCCGAAATCAAACCCATTATTTAATTAGAAAAACTAAACAGTATATACTAATGCATGTCTATATATATATCGCAGGGAAATGATAAAATCGGGAATTTGATCAAATCCCTGAGGGATATGATCAATTCACGGAAGATGTTAGAATAAAAACTCGTTGGGTCATTTCCCTGAAGAAAGTCAGTGATTTGATCAAATCCCTGAACTGTTTTAGTGGAAAGAGGAAATAATATTGCTAAAACAGCTTAAAAGTACTAATTTAATAAATCGTGCATTATTAAATGCAGAGTAAGTAATATAATAGTCATTGATATACAAATTATTTATTCGAAACTAATTAACAAAAGAGAAATAGATACTGTAGCTGAATTTTTTTTAAAAAAGCATATTTTTAGTAAAGCTTTAAATATTTTTTCATGAATGTAATTAATTAATTATTAAAAAGTTAGTTTGCATGAGATTACAGGAAAAATATCTTTATTTAGAAGGCCAAGGATTTATGAAGTGTTCTTGTGAGCAATCTAAATTTTAATGTAAAAAAAAAAAAGATTTGCTTGTAAGAAAAAGTAACGTATTTTGTAACTCACGAATCAGCAAATCAACAACGTAATTTAATAAAGTTGTGAATAAATATTTTAAATTATAATTAATTACATTCATGAAAAAAAAAAGATTAAAGCTTTAGTAAAAATATGCTTTTTTTAAAAAAAAATCAGCTTAAGTATTTATTTATCTTTTGTTAATTAGTTTCGAATAAGTAATTTGTATGTCAATAACTATTGCATTATTTGCTCTACATTGAATAAGGCACGATATACTATATAAATACTTTTAAACTCTTAACAATATAATTTCCTCTTTTCACTGTAACAGTTCAGGAATTTGATCAAATCACCGCCTTTCTTCAGGGAAATGACCCAAAGAGTTTTTATTTCAACATATTTCATGAATTGATCCTATCCCTCAGGGATGTGATCAAATTCCCAATTTCATCATTTTCCTGCGACATCTATAAGAACTGATCATGTGTCCTTTCATTCAGTCCTATTTACCAAACTTGAGCAGAAAAGAAATAAGCAAAAGTATGCTTATCCTAAAAATAGTTTTATTTACCGACGAAGGATCCAGACGAATATGGTTCAAAGCCCTTGTTCATGCTTCTTGGATATTGATAGTGAAACTTATCGTATTTCATATTCAAACCATCACTTCAGCAAAGCATTTCTTTTGTAAATTGAAGATATTTCTTAATATATTGCGCCACTATCGAAAATGTCTGTACATAAATTGAGACCTCAGGCGTATTAAGCATATCCGAAAAAATAACAGAATTTACCAAGAAATCTTTCGCTTCTATCACAATCCTATAAAAATTTTTTTTTTTGACGATTTTTATGAAGATAAATAAAAGGGTTTTCTCCTCGAGGTGGATGTGATTGTATTTACTTCTTTGTAATAAATCAAATGAAATGTGCACAAAATTAATGAAATATTTGTTCTTTCAATATATACACTGATTGAAAACTTTTTCTGGTTTGCCAAAGTCTTCCAGGAAGAAAAATGTTATTCTTTATCTTCCCAGTTTATACAGATATTAAAATAAATGTGGAAAAATAAGTCAACCAATATTACTTTCATCCTAATAAAATATTTGAAAAAGATTGATTTTAAGAACATTCATGTATTTTAAGATTAAAACTATAATATTCGTTCATTTCAAGTGATGTTTAAAGTAATGTATACCCAAAAGGGTTTAATTTAACCCTTTTAAAGATTTGTGTGTGTGGCTAATGCCACCTGTCTAACGTAGTCAAAACGAGGCCCACGAAATTCATCGTGGCAAGGGACTAGAAGTACGCCTGTCGTTAGCCTAGGCCTTGAGCACCATACAGGTGACAGTACGAATTAGCTCGGCGAAATTCTCCGAAGGAACGATAGAGGGCGACACCACCTATCTCCACCTCCACAATTTTGCCATGGGACTGGAGGGGAAGGAAATATTCTCGAGTCCCCTGAACTCGTGATTCAGCCCACAAGACTTTCGGACCCACTGATTTAACGAGCACGTACTCAGTGTGTACTCGGAGGGCATGTGGCATCGGGCATCGAACCGGCCTTCCGGTCTGGAGTCCGATGCTCTAACCATCAGGCTATCCACAGCCATTTTTAAAGATTTTCTCAGCGTATGTGCCTCATACATGCATACATATATGTACAACTGTTATAAACATTTATATTACACCAAATAACCTCTGCAAGCCCTCGCTCTTATAATTCTAAAAACGTTTAAGTCGACTTTATTCTATTCAACATATTATAATATGCTCAAAATTCTAACGTGGGTGAGAGAGGGAGAGAAATTAACGTCGCACTATGAGGCAACAGGAGGGCTATTGGTGACGGACCTTCTTATTTTGATCATTGATCAAGTGACGAGGATGACACCTAAGCAGCACCACCCTTTCAAATCATGAAAATGGGAGGGCTTTAAGCCTCAATAGACTTAACATGCATCAGCCCCTCTAAACGACAGCTCTTTAGTGGTCCTAAGGATCTAACTCAAGACACGATGACCAACAGTCCGGGAGCATAACCACTGGCTACATCAGGCTATTCTAAATCGGGAATGATAAAAGGTACCCCTGAATATTTTGAGATTATAAATTAGTTAAATTTTGTAAATATGCCAATCAACATAACAATAGCTTGCAGAGAATTTTCTTTCGAATTAGCTTACATCAGGGGTACTCAACTTTTTTTTCAGCTGTGCCGCATACATAGGTTAGCTATTTCAAGCGGGCCGCAACGTGAGGATTAATGGGAAAGGGAGGGGGAAGAAATGCTTTTAGATCAAGATGATGTACAATATTTAAAATGTGGAAAATTGACCAAAATATTAAAACTTATACTTTGCTTTTTTGAATTATTATTTTTTATATTTGTTACTTTTGTCTGAATTTTTCTGAATTAGAAGCATTTAAGAATCACTCCTTCACAATTTCTACAACACAGTAAACGGTTTTCATATGATTACCAATAATATAACAAATTTCAAAGGGTGCCTCTGTTACCGCTGTGACGTTACCACTGACGAAACACTTTTTTTTTGCTGTTGTAAGGATTATTCAAGAAAGCCAATTTATCACCTCTTGAAAGAGATCTTCGAGGAAAAGTATCATTGAACGATTCCTATTGATTGGTATTATTTAAATACAACACTTTCGTGACAAATCAAACAATTACTGATCCATGCTTGTTTTTCACTACAAAACAGTCAACTTCTCAATCATCTTAAAACAGCCTATTTTCTTCGAATATTTTTTTCTTGCAAGATATGAAAGGTAGTTAAAAATTAAAAAAGTTAAAATTCACTCATAAAAGGGTCACTGTACTACACTGTTGTCGGTTATCACTAATCAGGAAAAAATATGAATTTGCACCCATACGACATCGACAGCAAAACTCAAAATTGAATATCTGATTTCTTAACAAAGTATTTCCGACCAAATTTTCATAAATAAATGAATTTCTAAGAGAAATGGACCATGACCGGGCCACTTGAAAAGGCCTGCTGGGCCGCAGTTTGAGTATCTCTGGCTTAGATTATTTCTCATTGAATCATAAACTGAAATAGTATTTTAAGAAAATTCATAAATTAATAGATTATCAAATAGCGTCTTCGGACAATCCACAATTGCATACGAACACTGCATCAAATAATTAAAAACAGAAATGAAAAATCTTAACATCAATCACAAAAAAAGTTACCAATTCAAAATTATGTAAGACATCACAAAAGGATTATTATCTTTGAAAAAAATAGAAACGCTTCTGAGAAAAAATAATTTTAAGACAGTAAATTTGACATCAAATATGAGTCTGTTGGTGTGAACAGTGAAAACAATTACCAAATATCTCAACGACAGGACAGGAACAAGCAAATTTTTGTACGCCGAAGTAATGAGTGGATTTGTAAAATGCATTTCGCTCCAGTAACAAATGTATGTTTCCCCTAGGGCTCACTATAATTTTTAGGTGGGTACTGATCCTAATCCAAAATTGCAGCTAAAATTTTCCCAAGGTTTCAATCTTTTTTAAATCACTTGTGTTCAAGATCTGGGTAACAGTGATCCTTTACTATTATTCGAACCTCCACCTTTATTTGAAATTTTTTTTTAGACCAAATTGAATGTTTGGTATAGAAAATGCTCTTCCATTAAACAAAAAAACTCAACTTTTTAAAAAATGTTGTTTATTTACCATCATATATGTTTCTTAAAAGTCGACTTTCAAATTTTGCTAAAATTCATCAAGAGATTGATATGAAATTGAACAAACATTTCTTTTTTACAAAATATTTTAAAGATTTTCATATAATGTGTGTGTGGAACTATATTTAAATTATCTAAATGCCGCTTAAAAATAATGGGATTTTGAAATCCTGAATTTTCTTAATATTCGTCTAACATAAGGAAATTAGAAAATTTAAAATAAATGTCAAATTTTTTCGAATATTCTATTTGCTATTATGATAAAGACACTCAGCGCTAGATTTTACTAAAACTTCATCAAGATATTGATATTTAACAAATGAACAAACATTATTTTAACAAATATACTTTTAAAGCATTTTCTTCACTAAATTATTAGTCATTCATTTTGATCGCATCTATATGCCGCATTCAAGAATGAAATGAATTGTGAGATCCGATGAATATTTCATCTAATATAAGGTCTTGACGTCAAGGGAAAATAAGTTCATGAATAATTCGAACTATTTATTTCGAATTTCTTTCCCTCACATTTCATATTATGAAAAGACAGTTAAAATCACGCAACGCTCCTAAATTTGGGCTATGAAGTGAAATTATTTTCAAAAGAATTTAAATGTCAAAGTGTCTGGAAATCGTTTGTAACAAAAGAAATTGTTTTGAAGTGTTTTACACTATTCAAAAAATAATGAATAGATTTTATGAGAGAATAATTCTTTTTCGAAGGCAATACAATTTATTCTTTTTTCATTATTATTATTATTATTAATATCGTCGATTTGCTAAAAATGATAATACTAAGGCTTCTATTTTTAATTTTAGAAGAATTTTCAAGCAGGAAAAGACTTTTTATCCATGTTCAACAATTATTCATAAACACTCTTGGTTTTGACTGATTTAGAAAAGGCGATAAAAAAAATTGTGGAAACATACTAAAAGACCAGATCTAGGGGCCTTGAATATTTTCTGGTTTTGTATCCGATACTGCTCATCGCTTTCTACTAAATATACTTTGCACAAGGCTGCTGGCACTTAATGCTTTACTCGTAAAGCAAATTTTTTTTTAGTTCTGAATGAAGAATGTATAGACCTGTTGACACTCAAACAGCCGACATAGAGATATAGACTTATAATTCGGGGGCTTTATTTACAAATGTATGTTAAGGGGCCATACATTCAAATGACAAAATCGGTCAAAAATCAAATAAAATTTTTTCAGCCTAAATTATTTTTATATATTTTTATAATTCACAAAATTTGAAAACTCAAAACTTAAAAAGGGAATTATAAAAGCTTTTACATTCTTTTTTATTAAACCCCCTAAGGCAAATAAAAATTTTTAAATTTTACTTACCCAAAAAGGAAAAATAACTAATTTTCTTCATTTACAATGCTAAGGTTTTTTTTATTGTGCCTAATGCTTTAAATTTTTTTTACCTATTGCTAATAGCACATGTAAAAAAGTTGGTAGGGTTTTTTTGAAAATAAAAGCAATACTTTCTTTTAAAAAAATTAAAATTATAATTTGAAATTTGTTAAGGAATTTCAAAAGATTACATAAAAGGTATTGTAAAATACCAAATGTGTTACCCAAAACCCAACCAAATTTTTATACATAGTTGATGTACTTGTAAATCAAATTTCATGTGTGTACGTAAAATTTTGTAAGAAGGAGTAACATTTAAATCACTTCATAGAATTTTGATTTTTCTTAAATTAAATAGCTACTTTTTGAAATTTTGAGCACAAAATCTGTTTTAATAGTATACCATATAGAAGCACTCAAAAATTTTTTAAAATCCTTAAATTAAAAATTTTTGCTTAAATCGTACCATGTAAGTCAGTAGGCTAAAAGTCTTCAGATTATCGAGTTTGAGATTTTGTTATTTCTAAAATCTCCAATTCATGACCTTTTCAGTGATATAACGTATGACTTTTAAAAAATAATCAGCTGACATGCCATGCTCACTTTGACACATAAAAAAAATGTAGACATCGACCTTTTAAAACTTGGGAAGCCCAAAGCCTCAAATGAGTTTATTTATCCATATGCAATTAACAGTAGAGTAACTGCAAGTATAGCTGCTAAGTTGGTTTATTTGTTTTTGGAGCGAATTGGTGTAGAATTTGATGAAAGCATTTCGGTATTAATGCTGATCGAACAATAATTATGTTAGGATATCACGGGCAAAAGAAAAGAAAATTCCCAACTTGAATGTACGTTTCGTTGCAGTTAGATGAGATGCATGTACTGAACTTATTAAAGAAAACAAAGACATTTTGAGATTTGTTCAAAGACTCAAAAAATATCATTGATGCAGATTCTGACAACGAAAATGAAATTTTTAGTATTTTCAATTGAATATAGTCCATTCCATGCATTTAGGTTTACAGATTAAAATGCCGTTAATTGTTTTAAATTCAAGTAAGCCAATCGACCAGAAAAGTAGAGGAAGTGAACGTCCATTTTTTTTCGAGGCGGGTGTGTTCAGAGCGCTATAACTCACGTTCTATTGGATATTTTAGCTAAACATTTATATAAATTCTCTTAAAATAAATATAAATAAATGATAAAAAAAAGCTTAAAGTCCTATTTTTTTACTGGTCGTCAAAAAAAAATTCCCTAAAAATGCTTGAAAAACAGGTCTTCACATGGGTGAACCCCCTTAATTGCCGTAAACTCATATTCATTGAGTAATGCAAGTCAAATTTAATCTTTGCCAGTCAACACAATTATGAATGGTGTTTCAAACATGCTTCTTATCACATTATTTGGTTTCAAAATGTTTGCCAATAAATTTGACCCATCATGAAAATGCATAAAATGAAATTGTTTACAATCATATCAGATAATTTATGTTTATGGTATGACTATTATCTGCTAAGCATTTATAACTGAATTGAGAACTCTGGAGACTATTTCTTAGACGTAAAATACTTTTTTCCCCCAAGAAAGCATACATGATACAATAGATTATCTTTTCTGTAGTACACTTACCATTTTTAAATCTTTCTTATAAGCTTGAAAATATAAAGATTTAAAATAATATATAACAATTTTTAGGGATCTTTTACTTTTCTTTGCCCTCAAAAGGGCAGAAAATTTCAATAAAAACATTATTAAAATAAATAGCATGTATTTTGCAATAAAAATGAATGTTCAATAAATGTAACATTAATAACAACCACTGTGGCGTTAAATGGATATTTCGATCTAAGTTCATTAAAAGCATTTTCGTCAAAACTATAAAAAAGTATGGTTTAGATGTGACAATTGAGTTTTGTCCATAGATAAATATGATTACCCATGTTATTAGCGTGAAACATTGGCTATATCACTAAGAATCACATTTCTAGACGTTATGCATGATAATATGCTTAGATAATACCATGAAACAGTAACAATGTATTAAAGACTTCGAGCTGAAAAATAGAAAACTGCTTAATGGGAACAAATTAATCTTTGCAATTATAAAATTGATTTGCTGATCAGTTCCAACTGGTGGAAACAGCAAAGGACAGACAGCTGAGATGTATCACACAAAAATGCGGATGAATAAATTTAGACATCGTGTGCAGTTTCTCAATACTCATAGAAAATAAAATCTCATGCATTCAAAAATTATTTAAAATGAAAAATATCACTTTGAATTATTGGAACAACGCTCAATATGTCTATCTAAAAACGATGAGTTCGTAGTTCTTATGGACCATAAAAACCCTATTAACGTTTTATTCAGCACCTACAAGGCTTTGCAGCTTTATGATAAGGAAGGTAAAAATGATCATTAGTAAAATAAAATTGTTCTCCTTTGTATCGTTGCTTCGTATGTTTCAGTTCATTATACTTTGATGTATTATTCTTTAAATCTTCCTTCAAAATCTGTATCTAGAAATTTTCCTTCCGTTGATACGAAAAAAGGAAAAACTTGAGATAGCTAGTGGTTTAAGAGATTCCAGTATCAACAGCGGAGGAAATATCTTTAATAAATCAATACAATTATTAGCTTTTGCTGATGATATTGATATCGTTGCTAGAACACCCACCGCCTAACAGAAGCCTTCTTATCTTTAGAGAAAGTGGCCCTCAGGATGGGACTGAAAATCAATGAGAATAAAACCAAATACATGCCTTGCACTAAATCATGTTTTAGCAATTTCCACTTTAAAACTGAAGAGTATAATTTTGTTGTTGAAGTTTCACTTATTTAGGTTCGAAAACTATCAATAGAAATAATTGTATTACTGAAATCCCCAAAAGTGAAATACAATGACTAATAGATGTATTATTAGAATACGAAAATAAATGAAATCGAATTTAATCAGCATAAAAATAATAAAATAAAAATAAATAGATAAATAAAATAAATAATAAATTATCTATTATATAAAAGTCTTTTAAGATCGTGTTAACTTATGCATACGAAACTTGGTCGATGTCTCCAAAGATGAGAGATGATAAGTATAAAAAGAAAGGGGAAAATTTTTAAGATATATTTTTGGAAAATTCGAAAATGGAAATTGGCAAAAATCAAATTTCGAGCTCTATCAATTATAAAATCGAGTTTTTCCATTTAAATACAACGAATTAAATGGGCGGGGTCACTTGTAAAATTCCCTTTTAAAAAAGTCTTCAACCCCAAAATTGGAAAAAAAAGAAAACGGGCCCAAAATCTTAGATGGATTGATGTCCTAGAAAGAGATCTTCAATTTTGAAGTAAGAATTGAGAACACTAGTAAAAAGGGGGTAGCCTAAAAAGGGGTTTCGAAAGGCCCAAGGCACACCCTGAGCTGTCGAGCCATTGAGGAAGGAAAGCTAGTGGCTTAAGTTTCCCTAATTTGTCTTAACATAAATAATAGACATTTTTCATCAACTCAGTATTTTATCTAAATATTCGGATAGAATAGAACAAGGGTGGGTCAGACTTTTACATGGCACGGTCTACTTTTATTTTTTTCAAGATGTTGCGGTACACCTTGTAACTTAGGTGTGATGAGCAAAAAAAAAAATTGTACAATATTTGTATTTTAACAATAGTTAATAAATACAGAATATCGTGTGTTCTTACATACGTTACTACAGTAGAAAAACTTACTCTTTTAAAACGCAAAACACAAATATAATATAATTACACCCATTAAATTAATAATATCAAATTATGCATTTTCAAGCAATTCACAATACATCAAAAAATAAATAATTTTCACTTAAAATTAGTTGTAGTTGTAGTCTTGGTAGAAGATTTAGTCTTCATGTTATCCTCCCCAATCTTAAATACATCGGTATATAATTATAACTTTTTTATCTTACCCGAAATTTTAAATGGTCGCCTTGAAACAGGAATGATTCTGTTTTTAATTATATTCTTCGTTCAAAATGTAATTCCCCAGATAGGTAGAGCGAAAAAAAAGTGCTAAATAAAATCACTTTTAAAATTGGGATACTTTACTTCGTCTATTAGATTCTAAAAGTTATTCTTTACAAATTACGTCATTTTGAAGGAGAAAAAAAGCTTCGTTTTCCTCAAGAACATGTAACATATTTTTAGTTACATTTTCCACCTCAACATTGTCAAATGGGTAACCCATGAATACAACTTTTGATTCTAGTCTAGTAAATTCTTGAAAACGTCTCTCAAATTTGTGTTGTTTTGTTCACGGGTGTTTCCATTCTTTTGATAACCACCTGTGTTTTTTTTTCAGTATGCGCGTCTAACGTTTTATGTGAAGGAGATCACCCCCAAATATCTTAGCGGTCCACCGGTCGATCGTGATAGACTTAATGCCCACCTCGGGAATGGAAACTTGGGAGATGTGTATCATTATTTCCAAGAATTCTCAAGAGATAAATCAATATTATTTTCACGAGGCATGCTAACAATATATAAGAAACATCATCCTTGATTTTAATTTATCATATCATCCATCCAAACGCAAACGGATTATTGATGACCTATTTACATTCACAGAAAAAATACAAAAGAAATAATTCATTTCTTTAATTAACTCACTTTTTTAGTACTAAAAACAGGGTCAGTAAAATGAGCTAAATGTAAACAGTTTTAATCATTTTCATTATTAAGCTATGGAGATAAAAATTAAAAGAGATAATTTGTTCAAAATCAACGCATCGATCTGAAAACGCTTTTTTATTCGATTCTTAAATAGGAGCTACGTTTTTATAAACTGAGGGTAACAGCTGTTTTAGAACTAAATCCTTCAGAGCATTAAATCTTAGTTAACATACAAACCAATGATCCGAATACGAAAGACGTCTCTGATTCGCTGTTTAACAAAACTGCGCGTTCATGACCTTGACCTGACGAGTCATAAACAATAACTACTGTAGTGGGTAGAATCATAAGAGCGTGACTGTGGATTAGTCTTGCAAGAAACATTAACTGATTCATTTCTCCCGGAGATAGTTCATTTGCAAGATAATTCCAAATTACATTTTTAGTTTGTTTAATACCTTCATAAGTTAAAATATAATGCCTTTTATTGCATGTTATTTGAGACTGACATTTGCTTACGTTAAGGTAATCAAGGCAGTTAAAATATAATAAATATTTACGTAATTAAGTATTCTTTCCTATATATCCAATGTCTAAGCTTTTAAATGTATAACAGTTAGCTTATGATCACCAATACACTTCAGCTTTTAAAGACTTTTATCTTTCCAAGATAACATATTTTGGGAATTCAAGCCTTGAATTCTGACTGTTTTATTTTCACTTTCATTGCCATTATTTTTAATGACTGCACATTCTAAACTTTAAAGATTCAGAAAAGAATCTTAAGGTTGTAAATTTATTATTATTCGTTTTTTGTGTTCGTTTCAGAATAAAGTTTTCCAAAGCAAAAAAAGGTTAGACCTATGTCTCCTCAGAGTAATTTTAAAACTAATAATTCAGTATTGCCTAACTGTATTAAATTAATACAATTTGTGTAAGAGATGAAAGGATGACCTAAGAATGTCTTACCTAATGTTGCAGCAATTTGATTTTTTCTGTCTTAGCTATTCAATAATTTGTCGAGGATTTTTGTATTCTTTATTTCAGAAACTAATATGAGTTTAAAAATAGATACAAGCTCTTTTGTCAAAAGTCCTTTTAAATATGAAAATAACATTTTTCAGCAACGTATTGTCATGAACAGTACCTAAATAAAAATCATTGAAATTCAATCCATCTCTCTCTCTCTCTCTCTTTCTCATTATACTTTCATTAAACTAAGGAACATTTAAATGTTGAAGCTTGAACCTGCTTGAACCACAACTCATAGAATCGATAGAAGTCGAGATGAAAACGGTTCAATGTATTGCCGTTTTGACAACTTGAACAAATTTAATTTAGTTCCGTCATCTTCCTGTGGTTGTGATATTGGTGGCGAGGAAAATGTAGAACATGTGCTCCTCCTGTGTTCCGAGTTTGAAAGAGAACGAAACATATTAAGACTGGCTTTCAAGAGACTTATATAAATTGGCCTCCAAATATTCACTAACTTATTTCCACCAGAAGTGCTTTTGAAAAGTTCTGTAAATTTATTGTAAATATTTGTAATCTTTCGTGACTTCAATTTTTTTAAATTTCATTTATATAATATGTGCTTATACTTACTTTTGTAATCCGTGTGTGAGACTTTGTGGTCCTAGGGGATTTTATAATTGTTTTCAATAAAAAAAGTATTGAAAACATTACTTTGATGTTTAGCCTTTAATTCAAAATATTTATTCTTAAGTTTTCGTTTTTTGATAGTTCATCGGAGAACACAGTCAGTGGCGTTACTGAGAACATTTGAGCTCCCCTACAAAATCAGGCTTTGGGCCCCCTAGAACCCTACCCCCCAACCCCGCGATGCGAAGTGTACGTTACACCAGTGATCGGCAACCCCCGGTCCGTGGATCAAATGGTGCCGGGCCACCTAAAGAAGCATTAAACTATTGCCATTTTGTTTAAAGTGGTGCATTGATCTCGGATTTGCGCAACTTTCCACGGAAATCACTTTTTTATTCCACGTTAAATCACTTTTTTTTATTCATTTTGGGTGTAACTATATTTTATTCTGAAGGCATATTTAAATATAATTAAATTAAAGTTGTTAAATCAAAACAATCTAAAATATAAACAATCAACGTGTCCCACCCTCAGTGGGCCGAGGTAAAATTATCAAATGTTGACTGGTCCGCAGCGATAAAAAGTTGCGAAGCACTGCGTTACACCTCTGAACACAGTATAATTTACTCAAGATCTTCAAAAATATGATCGAGTCCTTCAATACAAAAATAATTAGAATTTATGGACATTCGGGAAAAATGTTCATCATTCTGATGAGTGACTGCTTAGCTCGAGATTGCATCTTCTTAACAATAACGTCATCCTTTATAATTTGAAATAAGTAAGTTATTAATGGAAAATCATTTATTTATACCCGGATGTGACATCAAGAGTCTGTAATCCAAATTTCAAATTCAATTGCACTCCAATCAATCAACGGAAACTCATTATCCATCTCACCTAGGAAACCAAATAGTATAGGGTTGGGCGACATTGTGTGTGTGTGTGATCAGAGGACGGACGGAGGGAGGTGCGGAGGGACGCACCTTTTTTTAAATGATTGCATTCATCATTAAAAAAATTGAAAATATGTTAAATAAGATAGTGGCAATTCTATTCTATTTATTTATTGTGTTAATTTCATATCATATGTAGCTGCAAGCCCATTTCAATTTAGAATCAGTTTAATATGAAATAAATGCACTCTGTCACTCTATACTTCCACTTTCTTTCCAACTCAGAAAGATTGGTAAAGGTTAATTAATGCTATAGCATAAAATATTTCTTGTCACACTGAGATTTGAATGCAAGTCAACAAGATGTAGTTTCTAAGTTGTTGTATCATTATCAGCAGTAATGGAATAACAGAGAAAATAGAATTTAGGCTCAATTTTTTAAAGAAATTCATGGGATCTTGTGAACTGCGGATGATCCAAAATCTGCAGATGATCTTTTTGTAGAAACACTTCTAGCTTTTTATTTTCCTAATGAAAGAATTCTACTTACCTAATAGGGAAAAATATCAGACGAATCATTGATGGAATGACGAAATATTGACGAATCAATGAATCTCTGGAAATAAATCTCGACTGAAGCGAATTTTCGCGTTTTGGTACCGGGTTAAAAATAAAAAAAAAAAAAAAACTCTTTCGGGCCACTATTTGGCAACCCTTGAAATATTAGACACAGTAATAAAATCTTTTGATTCAGAAACAACAGTAGATTTATTTTATGAAAGAAGCATTAAACAAGAGCCCGCAGTTTTGTGCAGCAAACATTTACTAGCAAGCAAAGAACAGAAAATTATAGAATTTCACCAGCTTTTTGAAATAAAAAATTACGAAAAGCAACTACTTGTCAGTGCTTCTCAAAATTTGTTTGCGACCCAATTTTTAATCAGACATCCCCCCCCAAAATAACAATTTATAATTCAAAATACTATTTTTTTTACCTAAAGCTACAATACTACTATAACCTCTTTTTACTACCAGCGTATATAAACATCTCCCACCAAAGTATTAATTGCCTCGGACGTATAAAAATTCTTTAAAAATAAGATTTTTTCTTGCCATACAAAAATTATTCAAGGCTTTGAATGCATTAAAAGGTCTTGACAGTGTTTGAAGGATTTACTTATTTCGGCATTTACTTATTTATTCCTTATATCCCCCAATACATTACACGTGCACCTACGTAAAAAACGTGGCATTAGGGGCGAATCGCAAACTTTTAATCGGCATTTAAGGGATTAATTATAAACCAAAACAAACTATAAAAGAAGAGTGTTAATTTTTGTATATATAAATTTTTTTAAAGAACCCCGGGGCAGGGGCCCCAAGGAGCTTTGACCCCCCTTCAAGTCGGTTTGGGCCCCCAAGTTGAATTTTACAAAGGATGGTATTTGGGCCCAATCGGTTTTAAAACCCCTGGGTCCCTCGCGTTGCGTGTGCGTGGGTGTACATTTGACCTGCCCATGAGGTCACTGGAAATTATTAAACTTGTTCTTAATTTGGAGTTAAATTAATTATCAAATTCATTGCGCGTCTGATACATTTTAATTATTATATCAGTGTAAATGTGTATTTTATTTTTATTATGTCAGTCATTTTTTTTTGTTTACTCTCAGTAAATTTTATTTTTTTTTTTTAAAAGTTCTTTTGTTTCTGACTTTTCAAAGCTCGCCCCCTCTCGTAGAGTTTTCAGGGGGGGCGTTCCCCAATTTGAGAAAAAAGGTTAGTCAATATAACTTTATATAGTGACAGAAAATAGTTATTTCACGCAAAAAAACAACAACATAACAATTGGAATTAGAAAGAAATAACCGGCAATCATACAGAACAATAAAAAAAATTTATTAATAATACATACAGAAGATGCAAAACATTATAAATAATAAAAATAAAAAGATTAAAAAGTCTTTTAAATTTCTTTTTTTAAATAATAATCACTTTGTGAAGAATGAAATATTCTCTAGTTCTCGCCTAGAAAAGTAGGGGGAAGAAAAGGAAGTCCAGCAATATCCAAAAACAATCTATTTATTGATCTCACAATTAACAACGCAATTAGCAACACAATTCAAGTAATTTCAAAGAGATATTCTCAAATTAAGCAATATGCGGATTAAAAATTTAAAGCCTTAAATTCGGGCCAACAATTTTTAAAATCGAAACACCGTGCTTTATACGATTACTAAACACTGTAGTGACCAATAAATCACTTTAATTCCTTCACTTATCTGATATCTGAAATAAAAACTGAATAGGGCCACAGTAACAATCTATCCTATCTCTCCTTTCTCTCTTTTTTCTAGCTTGAAAACCTATAAACAAAATCCGGCGTATAACCCCTTTAAAATTCGATCTTTTTTTTTTTTTGTGTTATACCCGGATATAAAAATAGAGTTTAAAAAATGAAAGCGATAGCATAGAAGAAAAATTGCTTCAATACATCGAACTCTGTACATTTAAAAGGAATGCATTTCTTTTAAAGTAAAAGTTTTTTGATTTCAAAAGTATACTTTTTTTTAAAAAAGCCCAATCCCAAAATTAAAATGACTTCAAAATATACAGGCCCGCCGTAAATTAAAAGGTTTCTTCGAGAAAATTGGGTTGGGTTTATAAAGATCGGGTTATAACCCGGATTTTTCGGTAGCTAACCTAATTTACAAAAAGGTTTCTTCTTCGAGGGGTTTATTGTAAATAAATTGGAAATTTTTAGCCAAAAATTTCCCAAAGAAATTTTATTAATGAAAGGGGCCGGGTAAAACCTCACAACCCCTCTTTATATTATAGCAAAAACATTGAGATGAAGCACTAGGAAGTGCAGTTTTCTTAAACCTTTTTATGTCTTTAAATTATTTTTTCTTCAAAGATAAATTTTTTTTAAAAAATTCACGCAGTTTGCCTTTATTTTTAATTTAATTATAATTATTTTAACTTATTAACATTTGATAAAATATCCCTTGATACCAAAATGTAATTATTTATAAAGTTAATAAACTATAAATAATTTCCATTCAAACAAAAATATTTTTTTAATGTTAAAATTTTTAAAAAAATTTTAACTTAAAACTTTTTAAAAAGCAATCTTCTGCTTATTTTTAGCAAATATTTAGTCTTTGGATGCAAAAATTAATTTATAAAAATTTGAATACATACAAATTTTTGAACGTAACTTTAGTGTGGCCATGCTATTTTTTTTTTGAAATTTATACTATATGATACATTTAATAAAATACGTTACTTATGTATTCTTGCGGCATAATCACCCCTAAAAGTAACAAATATAGAATTTGAAACTTAAGTAGCAAAAATTATAATGAGAAATATATTTCATTTCCCAAAAATGCATAAATGACACTCGATTAAAAACTGTAAATTAATAATAGCTAATTCAGTGATTCTAAACCTTTTTTCTGTTGCGGTACACCTTTAACAATTTCAAAATTTGGCGGCACATAACAACAAAATAAGTTTAAAATTTTCTTACCAATTTATAATATACTATGTAAAATAGTTTATGATAATAATTTTCAATGCTAAATAAAATATGTACGACAAAGAAAACAAAATATTTATTGAATAATTAACAAATTAATTATAAGAATACTTTTAATACAAAATTTGTACTTGATGATTTTTGATAAATTCGTTTATAATTGGATCTTAAAAATGACAAAGCCACTCTCATTTCGTCATCTACGTATACGAGTTTCGACCTTTTTTTCACCTTTATATTTGTTAAAGCTGAAAATCCGAATTACCAATAATATAGAAAAAATTTTAACAATATTTTTTTAAACCTTTTTTTTGGGTATTATGGGGTTATCCCAATTTTTTTAAACCCAAAATGAACTAATTGACTCTCGAATATTTCGAAATTAAATCTCGATTGTTACAATATGAAATCAGATCTTCCTCCTTATTTAAAGTAATTTCGTATGCAGATGTATCCGTTATCACAAATGAAACACGAACTCAATAAAAATTTAATATACCTAAATTTGGGAAGTACAGTTGAACCTTTTTTGTGCGGTTGATAAAAACCGCATAAAAATTACTACACAAAAATGTTCGAAAGTTTCATAAATTCTTACATAGAACAAGCCAATTCGTCGAAATACTGCAGAATTTTTTTTTTATGCGGTCGCACAAAAATAAAATCGCAAAAAATGGACCGCCCAAAAACAAGTTCGACTGTAACGAAATTCTCCTCTAGTATTGCCAAATGGTCAATAACAATTTTATGTATATTTTACTTCCATAAAATGGCCTAATTATTGGTTCTGGACTTTTATTCTAGGAATATAGTTAATATTTTTAGAAAAAAAAATTTGGTGGCACATTTTAAGAATTTGGTGGCTCACAAAAGTGCCGCGGCACAGAGGTTGAAAATCACTGAGATAATTAGTTCCTTGTAACTCTGCATTGCTTGGAGATGGTTACGTAATATTGGACGAAAAATATTGAATACCTTACAGTTGAAAAAAGATAAATTTTTATGAAAAATTTATTTCTCAATTATATGAAAATTAATCTGCTCATTTTTATTATCAACTATTTTGTTGTCATTAAAAGTTATCTCTAAGTAAATTTTAATCATATATAAATTAAACCAAAGTAAATTCTTTTCTTGATGTGCGTAGTTAATTTGGTAAACAAATAATAAACATTTAGTTGTTATACTAAGAACACAATTAGAACAATTTTAAACAATGAATCCAAAATTTTACTTGTATAAAGTATCATTGCTTAAATTCAATAATTAAATAGAACAGAACATGAAAATTCCGAATTTGCTTAAAGATTTGATTTGTCATTTGTGTTGATTTGGACATCTGTTTTCAAAATTCTTCCTTTAAGATTACTTCTGTATTCTGTATTCAAAATTTAATTACATAATAAAATGAAAAATTTAAATATCTTGAAAAGCACAAGAGTGCTGCATCTTAAAATTTGATGATAATTTTAAAATTCAATAAAATTTATATGACATTTATGTTTAGTAACATGATTCCTACTAACTAGATTTGCTGGAGAAATCTAAAACAATATGTTTAACTTTATTACTAAATAAAATAATAATCAAGTTCATAATAAAAATGAAAATCTTCACAAAAACTAATATTTTTAGAAGTCTAATAATAATCAAACTAAATCAGCCTTAAAAATAAGTTTATTTTCAACATAAGTTTTAGAAAAAGCTTAACAATCTTTTTGTTTTCTGGAGACATCAGAATACTACTAGTATATTTATTAAATATATATAAAATTAATTTTTTCTTTAAAAATTACCAACTCAAGTGAAAAAACAGTAAGCTCACTTTTATATTACTTTATGATTAAAATATAATCCGAATAAGCCATATTTTTAATTGGGATTAATACAACTTTAAGACAGCAGTTTTAATACGCAAAGACTTAAAATGACATATTTTCAGTTCTTACTCTATTACAAAATGCTTCTGTTTCTACATTTAATAACATTTTTCCATAATTAATGGAAAAATAACTTAATTAAATGAAGATTTGAGGTTGAAGAAACACTTATCTGATTTTAAATTAAATTACGCTGAGAAACAAGTCTTTAAATTCTGCAATTTCCCTTTTTTAATAAGATAATATTTATGTAAGATTTACAAAGACATATGATGTTGAATAAAAAAAAAAATTCCAACATCCTAGTAACAACGAGCTAAAGTCGAAAATACTTTGACAGCCTATGAAAAAAAAGAAAAAAACATGTACTTAACTTGTACGAAATAATTTAAGCTGTCAAATTCAATTTTCTTTCATTTTTTTTTTTTTTTTAGTCTTGATTTCGTTTCTATGCGAGTTTTATTTCAGTATTTTTATTTTCTTCTTAGGTATTATTAGAATGTGTTTAAACACTACTTTTTATCAATTTAATAAAAATTATAGTATAGTTTGAATTCAATGTAAAAAACAAACATTTGTTATAAACTCGAGTTTCAACTGTATATTTAAAAAAAAAAGAATCTGGATTTTCATCTTAAATATGCTTCCAATATTTTTTTCAAGCTAAACCATTATTTCAAACAGTTCGTTTCAAATTCTTCTTGCATTCATTATAAGAATAAATGGGCTTAAGACAGCTGAATCAAAACTAATGGAAAAAAGAAAATGTTTGAACCTTTAAAGAATCTAATTTCTTTTTAATCCATGGGATTTTTCACGATGTATCAGCTGCTCAAGTAGAAGAGATATGAAAAATATACATGAATAATTCTCGTACATGTAGTTGTATATAAAGTAGAATGTCTTTTCACATAGTACAT
Source organism: Trichonephila inaurata madagascariensis (assembly GCA_019973955.1). Classification (NCBI taxonomy): domain Eukaryota; kingdom Metazoa; phylum Arthropoda; class Arachnida; order Araneae; family Nephilidae; genus Trichonephila; species Trichonephila inaurata. The sequence goes on from BMAV01008915.1 coordinate 33,685, forward strand.
TCACAAGCGAACTCATATATGTATATGCACATATATTTATGTATATATATATATATATATATATATATGAATAATTTAATTTCAATATTAAAAAAGTTCCTCATTGGGAGAGTAATGTACATGTTTCTATATTCAGAAAAATTGTTATTAATTATATACAACGTAATAAATTTCTTGTGTCAAAAAATCAGACATTATAAATAACTATAAACATTTTACTAAATATTGCTTAAATCAGAAATACCCAATTAATTTTATTAATAGTTATATAAATAAAGCTATTCAAATAGGTAGGATTAAAATTCTGAGATTGATAATAGTTTATTACTATATAAACTTAAATATTTTATTGTTATAGTTTCCATAATCTAATATTAGATTAGAAATTACTTACTTACTCTGGTGTTATTATAGTTATGCTATAATATGCCTCTTATTAATTTTTATTTCCATTCTTTTTATTCTTTTGTTAAGTGCTACATTTTAGCCATTCTTTTGATTTAAATCTGTATTACGGTCTAGAATCTGGCAATAAATTAATGTTTGCACTCAGATTTAGCACGGGCTTTGTATTTGTAAGTGCAATTTTTAAGTAAGTTACCTCTATCTTGTAATGGATTTAGATATTCCTATCCATTATTTCCTATTTGGTTTTTTCTCAGTGTTATTTACAAAAAGGGAAAGGTTGGCTGGTCAAAAACATATTTCAACCCACTTTTATATAAATTATTTTTATATAATAGCTGTCCTAAGTCCCGTTATGTTCATAACACTGCAGCATCCATTTTATATTTATAATCTCGATTACTCTTTTGTCCTTCATTGTGTGATTTTCCTGCTGTCTATGTGTTTGTCGAATGTTATTGTTTGGATGTTATCTCTTGATTCTAGAGAATTGGCCTATATATATATCAGATTATTAAAACACGCATAGTATTTATTATATAATGATATATTTATACAATTTTATATACATTTATTCTAGTTTTTTTTCCGATAGCTTTGTACACAGCCTTATCTTAGTTAACTGAATATAAATTATTTGAATATTATAAATTTACACATTTTCAAAACCTGCATAGTTTTTTTTGTTCAATAGTATGATTAATTTAAGCGTAATAAAAAAAAGCCCAGTTTCAATAGAATAATATATATATGGCAGAATTTTTTTCACTAACATTGAACAAAACTAAAATTGTTGACTTGATTTAAAAGAAAAGAATCAGTCAAATTTGCAATTGCAAGTAGCATATATATATGCCATTTTTAACTATATTAACAAGTTTTATTTTCACTTAAAATAGCAAAAAAAAAAGAAATTTAAAACCAAACGTTCGCTAATATCTACGTACATTTAAAGCTACACAAAAGAAAAATATTAACATCAAACACATTTTCAGTTTGTTGAATTTCCCTTCATTTTTATTTTATTTTTAGAAAAAACATTTACACAAAAGCCTTAAAATACATAAAAAGTCAAATCCACTAATCGAGTCACATTCTCTTTTTTTGTGTACATTTTTATAATAAATTTTTTTGTGAATTTACCAAGAAAAAAGGATTTCTGTGAATTTGACAACTCTGAAAACGAGAAAATAAACGCTAAAGAAAGTTCAAGATTTTCTTTGAATACTAATAAACTGTCATAAAGTCTTTAAACTTAAGTAAAATTCCTTTCGAACCTCGTTTTTGGCACTTTCGTGAAATGTAAGGAAAATTTTTTCACAGGTACATGATCCTTTCCGATCTTCAACAAGAAATATAAATTATTTATTATAAACCTTTTTGGGGAATATATAATTTTTTGAGCAGTGTTTCCAAACTGTGGGCGCGCCCTGGGGGCGCGAGCATATCGAAAATAAAAAAGGGTTAAAAATATGGAATGAAAATACTGGAATGAAAAAAACAAAATACTTTCTGATATAATAAACCCAAAACAGATTTACATTGATATGATTTATATATATCATCTGGTGAAAAAGGTCATCAAAAATAAAGATTCTACTTTGAACGCTCATTAGCTATCTTTGATTCTATAACTAAATAAAAAAAAATTTTGTTTGCTTTACTGTAATCCTACGATGAGAGAGTTTTTATTACGTTTCTTTTTTAAACTAAAATATTACTTTTTCTAGCTTTCAAACTTACTGGTATGGTTACCCGCATCTTTTTAGGGGGAAATTGTAAATTATATAATTTGTTTGCGTTTTTTTTTTTACAATGTGAAAGAGTTTTTTGATAAAGGATAACA
>BMAV01008917.1:0-105713 GCA_019973955.1 Trichonephila inaurata madagascariensis
TCAACTAGTTTCTTTCTTGAACTATTTGTCTATTTTATTTCGAAATTAACTAACACACCCTAAAAACCCTTAGACACCACGCCATAAAAACCCCGCCATCTGAAGAATCCAATCTTTTTGGAAGATTTCGGTTGGATTCCCACATTAATATTATTTTCCTTTTGTTAGACTGCCTAGAAAAAAGAAGCTTAATCTTCAAGAGACTTTGTATTTATCACAAAACCTAACATCTGAAGTCAGTGATGCACTAATCGATGTTTCTTCAGATGAAGAAGTCCCATCAAATTATCTTCTGGAATTTCAGTTAAACTTTTAAGATGGCTATCAAGAGATTGAACAAGACTCAAGGTGAAGTAGTTTATGTTCAGAAAATACAGTATTTCCAACCTCAGGATGCAGTGCTTTAAGAAATTTTCTATCAAAACCTCACTCAAAATGCACAAAGTGTAATGAATCTTTGTATGAGTAATGAAAAAGAGAAAAAACTGTTTTTCTTTGAATATTCAAGTTAATTTTAAATTTAAAACCTGATTTTATGTGTATAAAAAGTAAATAAATTTTAAAAGTTATGTAATTTACAAAAATAAATATTTTTTGCTGTAAAATACTAGTGTTCGCATATAATTTAACATTTTTTAGATTTAAAACTCCTTTAAAAAAAGCCATTCGGTCTTTTTGTATTATGAGAATATTTTAGACCTTTGTGTACTGACGATACTTTAAAGTACCTATTTAATTAATTAGAGCTCTAACGGATTAAATTTCCCAAAGTTGAGTATTTTATTCATGTATATCCCTTAATTTTCAATGTACTGATTCAAAAAGAAATATTACACGAAATAAATTGCAATAAACCATAATGCGGTAGATAAAGATTTAAATAATTATCCAAAATACCTCTCTACACCAAAAAGAAGGGGAAATGTCTAATAAATGTAAGATCTGAAGATGAATGCTAAATAAAATTTATCGCACAAGTATTGGAGATAAATATTTATGCTGATTTTCTCTGTTAAATTGTCTGAGCTAAAACCGACTTGTTTTCTTTTCTAGGATTATGTTCGACTAGTTATTCAAAATGGGGAGTTTTAATCTGTTGGATGTTTCTCAGGGCCTAACCATCGCCGGAACAAAATTAAGGGAACGTTTAAAAGTTATAAATGAATGTCACAGATGAGTGTATGAACTTCTCGACTGATCTGCAGAAAACCTATCAGAGCTTTTTGACTAAACATTTAATCCTGAGGAAATCCGTTCACACAATTGCGTGCTCACAATTTTAAAGCAGAATATTTTTAGTATTATTTAGAGAGCAACTAATAAGCTTAAAGGATTTGTAGATCATCCTGAACTGTGTCCAAGTACTATAGAGGAAATTAGAAACTTGAAAGCAAAATATGTAGTAGTAAAAGATGAGCTTTGTTTATATCTTGCGTTTATAAATGTTAGGTACAAGTTGTATAACTTTGTAGGCATCTAATTGGTTTTTTTTATTAAAATTTCATTATTGGTTGAACCGTATTATGATATAACTGAGTAACCATACTTATATTTCTGACACTACCAAAATATTATCAACCTTTGTAACTTCGTGTACATCTATTATTTCTTAAATCTCTTGCAAACTTTTCAATGGTGCTGTGAGAGTTTTGCTAAATTAAATAAAAATGAATTGATGGAACGCAAGAGTTTTTTTAATTCAAAAATATGCACATAATTCAATATTTTTCTTAATATGAGTATTTAAAATTTTCTTATATAATGATATAAATATGTATTTGGGGAAGGGTTTTAGATAAAAAAGAAAGTTATTAAAATGAAACCTTATCTTTGTTCTTGGAAAATAAAATTCAAAGTTTAAAAATTTCGAATTGAATTCTCTGTTCAAAATTACTTCAGCTATATTTAAAGGTTAAAATCATTTGTACTTTAACCATTCTCATATTTGAGTAATTTAAAAAACGTATAGGTGATATTTTAAAATGTTTTCAACATTGTTCTGATTGTTTTCAATAATATATTTTATTTTTACTTAAAATTTTAGAAATTTCAAACAGATAACTATAACTATACCGGTTGATTCAAGAATAATGTGACCTTTTTCAGAGCATCCATAATTTTTTATTGAATAAATTATTTACATGAAATTTTCGGTGTGGCTTTCTTTAGCATAGTACACTTTTAGTAAACGTTTAGTCAAGCTCAAAAGAGCTTTCTAGAACATTTTTGGGGAATTTTTTCTAACTTACTCAAGATTTCTTTTGAAGCCCTTGAAGTGTTGTTACTTTATATATATTTAATTTTTTTTAATATCCCCATAAAAAGTTTTCGCTAAGCGCATTGTCGGGGTGATGGTAGCTATTTCTCATAAGGAAGAAAATTTATATTTTGAAACTTTTTCAGCCATTTTAAAGTAGATTTTGAAATATGATACGCTGCCAAACCTTAGTGAAAAAAAAATTTTTCCTCGAAAGTAAAGACGTTTATTTTCTTTCATCATGTACTTCAAAACATTTTACTGATAGTATGTAGCATCAATTTTAGCCTTTGGTTCTACACAAATTAAGCCTTAAGAGGACATTTCTTCCATACAATAACATCTAAGGGCTAAAATGTCTTTTCCAAAGCAGCTGCGTCTTTGCGACGCTTTTCGCGTGAAATATGTTGTATCTTCATTTTGCCAGTTGTAAATGACAGATGAAACAGTGTTTCATCCGAAGTTATCCGTGTTTTGTATATACCTTTGTGTAAGATTAAATACAGAGGCCAAGAGCGTTTTCTTCTTTTTCTACCGTCTTTTCAAACATTTGACGACTGGTTTATTCACTATTTTAATGCCAATTTTCTTTATATGACGACCAATTTTCGATTGTGATACAAGTAGTTTCTTTGCCAAAGTTCTGTCAAGCAGAGGATTTTCTATAACGATATTTCTGTTTAACTTCTTTTTTTTTTTTTTCATGAAGCACTTAGTTTCGCTCACATTTTTTTCCTGGAGCTTTTTATTGTGAGCCAAATTTGATTTCTTTTCAAAGTTTAGATAGTAATACATTAGAAAAACGTCTATTTGTTTTTTAAATGGTTTATTTATAACAGAATTTAAGGAAATATCCATCAAAAACTTTATTTATCGTTCCAGGTATGAGGATCAAATTTCGGTACTGTAACTTACTCCAACTAGTTAAAATGGCTAGATTAGTCATTTAAATGATTCATTTTTAAAATAACACCAGTTCTAAAACGATATAAAGTCACCAAAAATAGTTATATGCTTTAAAATTGGTCACATCAATTTTGAAACCACCTGTATATACTTCTTCCTTGTTTTTTTATTCGTTATATTTCTGGTTATAGAAAATTTTCAAGAACTGCAGGGATCTTTCGATAATTGCACCTGTACAGTAAACAGAAACATTGCAAAGCAGTACGCTTTCATATACTTCTATTAATGAAAAAAAAGAGAAATTTTTGCGTAATCATTTATTTAGGGTCTTTAGAAATGAAAACTCATGCAAAAGACCTTTATAGCTAAATGTTAATGACATGAAACTCATGTCGAGCAATGTTTCAACAAAGCCATTTGTTCGAGCCCTCTTCTACTGAAGACCCGACTTGTAGAGGGACTATTGCGTATACAATCTTTCAGGACTTGAAAGACCTCACGTTAGAGTGGTGTGGCTAGAGTAGTGCTGAGAGTTTTTAGTCATCTGACCTTAGTTCTAAATTTCGAGGCGTACAGGCTGTATTTAGTATATTTATGAATCTCGTTCTTGTTAGACAGTTGAAAAATTTTCAGGAAATGAACAATGAGTTGAATTAAAAGTTTGTTGCTAATGATGTGGCTTGTGGCCAAATTCTTGTGGCATTCGAGCTTGTGGCCAATGATATTTTACATAATTAATGATTGAAATCGAGGAAACGCATTTTCTTCAATGTATTAAAAAAACATATTATTCTTTTATCTTAATTATTTTTTTAACATCTAATCTCATGTGTAAAGGCAAAAAGGGAGCCAAAGTCAAGTGACACAATGATAAAAATATTTTGCTTCAAGTAAAGATAAAATTCTAAAATATTTCTATAAGTTTTTAACTCTATTACAGCAAAAGAAAAATCTGTTAAAGGCGTATCGAATGACAGCAGTGCTGACTATTTCTGGAAATAAAGCGGAAGTTTACGAAAAAGTAATTTCTAAAAGAGTTTGAGGATGTAGTGTGTTTTTCACAAGAGGTAAACAATTATTTAATTTCTGAATAACTTCAAATTTGTTTTTAAATTTCAAAACCATAAACTTAGGAAATTTAAATTACATTAAATTTTATTGATATTTTTAAAAAATTTATATGAAAAAATATCGAAAAAATTCTTTTCTAATAAAATATACATTCATGGACAAAAAAATTAGTGCACCAAGAAATAATTGCGGTATCCTAACGAAACTTAGCATGAAGATACATGTCGAGGATATATGCAAATGATTAGAATTGCAGCGTGATTGCACAATAGGTATAGCCGTTAGAGGGCGTTTAATGTCGTTCTCCGTGGAGTATAAAACAGGTAACCAAAGCTTATTTGAGTGTGCTGAATCGTTTACAAAAGAAGAGCTGAGGTATACATGCCATTACGCCGTTTTCGAAGACAATATGAGCAGATGTCGCAGTTTCAGAAGGTGAAATCATCGACATGATGGAAGCTGGGTGGTCAGCTAGGCGAGTAGCTCGTCAATTAGGCCACTCTGATTGTGTTGTGTGGATGTTTTGGGACCAGTGAATCCGAGAGATATCATTTACATGAAGAGTAGGCTGAGGACGCCCTCGACAGACCAGTCATCGAGAAGACCGCCATATTGTTAGAAATGCATGCGTACAGCCAACTACTTCATCAGCCGCCATCCAGGCACAGGTAGCACCTTCACTAGGGGCCCCTTTGTTTTCACGAAGGCTCGTGGCTGAAGGACATTTGGGATCACGGCGCCCATTACGTGTGCTGCCCTTGACGCCCACCCATCGAAGCCTCCGTTTGGAGTGGTGCCCCGCACGAGGAAACTTGACTGCAGCGGAATCGAACCAGGCCGTCTTTAGCAACGAATCCAGAATTAATCTCAGCATTGAGGACAATCGTGTTCGTGTTTGGAGACCCCGTGGTGAACGCCTCAATGCTGCCTTTTCTTTACAGCGACACACCGCTCCCACAGCTGGTGTGATGGTATGGGGTGCCATTGTCTACAATACACGGTCACCCCTAATATTGATCCGTGGCACCATGACAGCCCAGCGTTATGTTCATGACATCCTGCAACCAATGTGTTGCCACACATGCCATGGCTCCCAAGAGCCATTTTTCAACAAGGCAATGCTCGGCGTCACACATCAAGGGTGTCACAAGACTGTCTCCGTACTGTTACTATCCTTATTTGGCCTGCCCAATCCCCAGATTTGTCTCCAATCGAGCATATCTGGGATCATTTGGAACGGTGAGTTGGGCATCCCTCGAGTTTGAACGAAGTAGAGGCAAGGTTGCAGCAAATATAGAACTAAATGTCTCAATCAATCATAGTGACATCATACAAAACTTGTATGCCTCAATGCCCAATCGTATCGCATCGTGCATTCGTGCTAGAGGGGGTTCAACAGGGTATTAAATCCTCCGTTCTTTTGCCTTTTTCTCTGAAATGAATGATCCTTTTTCTTTGATTTTCTAATCATTTACTTATATCAAAGTAGTCATTACGTATGTAGAATTTCGTTTCATTTTGACGACTCCTTCTTGGTGCGCTAATTTTTTTGTTCATGAGAGTATATAATTTTCAAATGTGGTTTTCATTTTGAAATCAATATCTTTTTCTTTACACTAAGACGTCGAATAATTATAGTGATGCAACATGAAGTACAGTGGAACCTCCCTTAGCGAATATAATTCGGGAAGGAATGCTGTACTTCGAATATTCTTCTATTAAAGCTTTTTTAGATTAATTGATGCCTTTGCCAATCAGGTGGCATTAGTAACAACAGATTAATGACAAACGTTTAAGAAATATCTGCTTCTGTAAAAAATACGCACTGCACACTACTACTTTGAAAAGTTCTTAATGTATATTTAAATTATGTAATTATTTATTTATCTTCACTTTCCTAAAAGAGTATCTTCAATATTTTAGGTATGAATCGAGTTCTGTCCATTTTTCATTCAAAATTGGGGACGGATTGACATAGTATGTAAAAAAACATGATCATTTGCTTAGACTTAACGTAATTATTTTATTTTCGTACCTTTATATTTTTCTTTAAAATTTCTGAAACATGATTGAAAAGTTTGAAAACCGTTATTGGCATTGAACCCTCTTGTCACGTGCAAATTATCTCTTCATAAATAGCTTGTGAAATGAATAGGGAATACAAATAAAGATCCATTAGAGGGCATATCTCTATTCTAAATAAAGGTATAACAGTGTTCGACACAAAATAACAGCGTGTAAAGATATTTAAGTTTATTTTGTTGATGGAAATCATTTAATTTCTTGTGCAGACTTTTTACTTTCAGACAGAATAATTTTTTTACGTGTTTAAAATGTTAAAATTCAATTGGATTTGTTAATTTTCTTCGAATTCTACAACCGTTTTTCTGATAATATTATAGATCAATACTTTGACCACAGTTTTCAGTTTATTGTCCCTTATTTATTAATATGAGAGAAGATTCTTATGTAAGCGTTCAGGTAAGATGTAAGATAGTAGTTAATATTTTTTTTGTTTCTACACTTAATAATTATTGAATTAAATGAGCTCCGACTACAATGTTTTGTCTTCAATTTAATGATGATAAATTTTGTGTTGCTCTCAGTAAGATATTGCCAAACTGCTCAAAGCACTATTTTCATAGACTACCTAACCTTTTCCTTATCCATCTACATCGCATGATAGAGAACACTAAGAACTTTTTGATAAAACCTCGAGTAACTTCCTATTAGTCACCAATTCAATTAGAGATGGTGACAGGCAAGATATCTGCCAGAACGGTTATCGGAAACATTGAGAGTAACGCAATTATTATTTTTTTTTCTTTTTAACTAACAAAGAACTTCTTTCCCATCGAATAAATTTTACATTTGACGTAAAAAACTTTACCATAAACCATTAAAACAATTATTAACCAAATATTGTTTTCTAATTTAATTAGCAGAAACTTATTTTTTCAATTAATTATGCTCAGATTCTAAGCCACACTCCAAATTCTGACCACGTTTTTGTGAAAATAAAATAAAAAGTAGTGTAAAATATGTTATCCATATAAGATACATTTACGAAATGAAAAGTGGCCATGATAGCCTAGTGGTCAAGGTAACGGACTTGTAGCTAACGTGTCATGAGTTGGGGCCTAGCACCGCTGAAGACCCGGCATATAGGGAAACGATGGACGTTAAATACGTCGAGAACTCAAATGTCCTCTCGTTGGTGCGGTAGTTAGAAGAGGGAGGTGACAGGTCAGATGTCATCCTCGTCACTTGACCATGGTTCACAATTACGAGGTCTGTTGCCAAAAGCCCTCGAGCAGCTGATCAGTACGACATCAGTATTCACTCACTCACTTTACGAAGTAAAAAAAATAAACAAAGATGAAATAATAAGTGAATAACTAATTTATTTTACAAGTATTCAAAACTTTTTCCGTCTTCGATTATAAGCTGCACCCGATTTTTAGTAGCATAAGCATCGGGGAAAAAAGTGCGGCTTAGATTCGAATAAATATGGCAATATCGCGATTTTAATGTCTCTGAATCTTTAAGTTTACCTTTTTTTCTATTAAAAATTACTGTCTTTCATTTTCTATTATTGAACATTTTCAATAACCTGGTCAAGTTTTTTACTAAATTTTTAATATAATAGACGCTGTGATTTCTTTGCGCAATACATTTTACACCTATCAAATTTAGAATTAAAGTTAATTCAAAATATATCCATTTTACATAAATATATGATAAAATTATTTTATATAATTTTTTACGAAAAAAAATTGCGGGGCATTACCATAGGAACATATATTTGTTGCTCATTGGAGTTTTTTTTTAGTACTATTGTTAAAAAAATGATTTTTATTACTAGTTTATTTTTAAATTAGAAAATGAGGCATTCAGAAAAGGTAATCAACTGAATAAACTTTTAAAAACACTAGTTTTTAAAAAATTAAAACTTAATTTTCTAATTATTTAAGCGATGTTTTTATTTTTCAAACGCAAATATACATAAATTTTAATTTTAGAAAACTTTTTAAATGAATGATTTATTTTATAAAGGAAGGGAAAAATATAACTGTAATAATTAATAATGTTTGCTTTTTTAATCTCACAATTGCGAATCAAATTGCTCAATTTTCAATGTTAAGAAGTATTACATTTCTCATTTTTCAATTCATTTGCTCAGAAAATCTCAAACAGTTATTAGCTATTTACACCTTTCTTGTGAGGGATTATTGAATCTACCCTTTAGAATACTTATGTCAATCTAATTATTACAAAATTTCTTTACCATAAATTAGTCTTAAAACAATCTCTGTTACTCCGCATATAGTCTCACTATATGATAAATTACTTTGTTTAATGGCCGTTTTGTTATCCACAAAACCGTTTAGCGACCTTCCAAAGGCGTCATGTCATGAAGTCAATATCTCATGGGAATTTCACTTCAGAGGGGACCAGAAAAGGCTTGTTGGAAAGAAGGAAAGGAATTAGGAAAGAAGTACAAAAAAAGGGGAGAAATAGAAAACTTTTATTGCTCTGTAAAAAAACAGAAGAGAGGAAGAAACTGCAGAGTGTGAGGTGGAAGGGAGTCCCCTTTTTTCTTGATTTCAGAGTTTTCTGATGGGGTTTTGAGCAAGACGGGGGCGATACAAATGACTTTGCGGACCACTTCGGAGAAACATTAGAATTTCGCCGCCACATATAAAATTATATATCTCTGGGCTAGATTTGGATTCTGGAATAAAAATTTAAAGCAGAACGAATTATTATTTTTTTTTCATTATTTTTTATGTACACATACATAATATAATATTGATAATGCAATGATCGAATAATATTTGATTTATTTGATTAGTGAGATATTTGTTTCTCAACTCTTTCACTGAGTTTTTGCAAATCGATCTCAATGCATGTATTTGTATATCGTAATTGATGTTGCAGTTTTCGTCCGTAAGTTTGAACTCAATTTTGTGTTTGATAAATTTCATTTTCAAATGAAAAAAAAAATTTTCTTTGGTGTAAGTTGATCTAAAAGAGCTCACAACTTGTGTCAAATTTCTTAAATTGAAAATTTTTCTTTGGTGACATAAGTGCTATAAAAATTTACTTTTGATAATGATGTTTCAAAAACGTGTTTTAATTCAGTATTGCATTGTAAGTCAATCAGCTCCATTTGGAGATCTTCCAGGGCTGAATCGACATCGACATGAAAGGGAGATAAATATATTCCAAATAAATTTTTGTATTGGTCTAAATTAGTTAAATGTCCGTCAGAAGCAGCTGCAAGTTCGCTAAGATTTTTTTGCATATTTTTGGTGTAACTGATACAATTTGAATTCTTTAATTCTTTAATCAATAGAAAGTTTTGAAAGCTATAATCTTTCAATGGAGATTCAAATAACAATAATTTTTCCTTTGATGTGACTAAATGCATCGATTATTAAATCATCTTTTTCTTCTAATTATGTATTTAAATGATTGAGTTTTTTGGTACTTCTATAAACATGAATTCAATAACCATTGATCATTTTTTAATTTTGGTACAAATCCACGTGATAAAATAGAAATAGTTATGGGATTCATTCGTTACAAAAAACACTCCATTAAAAATAAAAATGTTGCATAAAATAACTGTATTTTGTAATGAATCTCGTGGGCTTCAAAATTATTCAAGGTGGGTCGCCGGTTGGCCACCTCTAGCGTAGGACAATCATTCCGACTGAAGTGAAATACGGTGAATATTGCTCGTCTTAGTCACTTTTTGAACTTTGAGTAGAAACGTTTATTTCTTACAGGACTTACTTTAATTCACAGCCTTTGAGAGAGCCACTTGAAGTAGAGGTATCTATTAAAAGCAAAAAACTAAAAGTGGCTGATATAGGATAAAAAATAAAATCTACATGTTATCGAAGGATTTGTTTGATTAACGTCAAACTTTAAAGCTACACTCGGACGACGATGACCTCGTAATTTTGAACTTCAGTCAAAGGACGAGGACATACCTGAGCTGGCATCCCAGTTTTCAAACTTCACGTCCCCAACATAAGGACTGTGAGTCATGGATATCTCTTTGGAGGGTCTTCAGTGGCACCAGAAATCGAACCCATGACTTAAACATCGCCATCCTGACCATGAGTTCGTGACCATGACCCTCTTGTCTACCGTGATCATCTATATCTTCTCGAACAGGATATTGTAAGAATTGCAAATGATATTTGTGTATATTAGGCAGCGTATTTTCTGGATTCCTGCATAAAATGAAGCTATTATTTTGTTACCAAATAGGCGTAAAAATTAAATATTCTTATGGCTATCTAATGGTATAAATATTAAATTTGTTATTGTTAGTCACCCATCCGGTATATATCTAGCGACGCTGACTGCAGTGCCGTTGAACCTTTGTTCGAACCCAGGAGAAGACATGGACGTTTGTAAATGTATATAATCTGTTCTACCTCAAGTTGGCAGCGTTGGGAAAGGTAGGGAATGCAACAATCCGCTTGAAAAAGTAGTTCTAACTTTTTTTTTGGAATTTAAATCAAAGCAAATGCACAGAAAATTGTTAAATAGTATCATGTATTATAGAAATTGTGGGTTTAAAGATATATTTTGTTAATCACATCTTAAAAGCATTTATTCTTTAATACCTGTGAACGAATACAATAGAAAACAACATGACTTTTGGCTGACAACAACAACATTTGCTGAAAAAACCGGTTTCCAAGATTACATTCTTCCGAAATATTCGCTCCAAATTAACGCCATTCACTTTGCGACTTAGCTATCGTTCTTACGTAATATTTTTACAGCTCGTGCGACTATCTTTGTTTTTGTTGTTTTTTGACATTTTAAAAATGTCTGAGATAGAAGCGTCACCAACCTCGCTGTATACACCATCGAAGCGAGAATTTCTATCAGAAGCGGAGCTCAGAAAAACATATTGAATGTTTATTCTCGACTTCGAGAAGAAAACCCGCAAGAATCCATCAGTGAAATTGAAAAAAGGTTCCTGAACTGACTGGTGTTTCGAAGAGAACTGTTTTTCGTTTGAAGAAGGAAAAGAAGACATTGAGTGCTTAAAGTTCTCCTAACTCTAAAAACGACCCGGTGGCGTAGGGCAGCGTAGAAGGCTGGTGAAATATGACGACTTCACATTATCGTGCATTCGGCGAAAAATTCATGGCTTTTTCCATAAGAATGAGATTCCTACCCTATCCAAATTTCTGAATGAAATAATGCTGAGATTTTTTCGAAGAACATTAACCGGTCAACCTTCGACAGATTACTAAAGGACATGGAGTTCACATTTGAAAAAAGGAAAAGACAGGCTGTGCTTCTTGAAAGACAAGATATCATTTTATGGCGCAGAAATTATTTATGAAAAATTAGGGAGTTTAGAGAAAAAAAAAAAGCCTATTTGTTATTTGGATGAGACCTGGGTGAATGAAGGACATTCTGAAACTCGAGTGTGGCAAGACACAACCATCAAAAGCAGTTATGAAGCCTCATCTTCTAATTTGACATAGGTTTGACTGAGCCTAAAGGCAAAGAAAAAAGGCTTATAATAACTCATATTGGAAGCAAAGAAAGATTTGTTCGGGATGCGGCAGATATTTTTATTGGGGAAAAATCTGGGGACTACCATAAAGAAATGGATGGTAACCATTTTGAAAAAAATGGTTTGAAACTGTCATGCCAAAATTGAAGCCCCAAAGCATTATTGTAATGGACAACGGCCCCTACCATTCAGTGAAAAAAGAGAAAATTCCAACAAGTTCTTGGGAAAAAAAGTGCAATTCAAGAGTGGTTGTCAGAAAAGAAAGTGACATGGAATCAAGATTTAATTAAAATTGAACTTCTGCAAAAAGTAAATCCAATAAAGCATTTGTATAATGGTTACAGAGTGGAAGAAATAGCTGAAAAGTTTGACCACAAAATTTCAAGATTCCCCCCTTATCACTGTAAGCTCAATCCAGTTGAGATGATTTGGAGCCAAGTAAAAGGTAACGTTGCAAAAGAAAATAAAACATTTAAACTCATCGAAATAAGTGAACTTGTAACAAAGAGAATAGATAAGGTCTCAACTCAAAATTGGGCAAATTGCATCAACCATGTAATTAAAAAAAGAGAAAGAGATGTGGGAAATTGATGGATTTGTTGATGAAATTTGGGAAAATCAGAATTTCATTATATCTGTGAACAGTGACTCGTCGGATAGCGATTCAGAAATAATGAGTGCTGATGACTTGTAGAAAAAGTATCATCAAAGTCCTCCCGTTAGCATGGTATGGTAATTTGGAGAGAATGGTGTCAAAAGTGTCATCCTTGTCACTTTACCATGGCTCAAAAATTACGATGTTTTTCTTTAATAATGCAACAAAAGTGTATGCATAATCAACTTTTGAAACAGTTTTTATGTAAACACTTATTTTGCATACTGTGGAGTGACATATGGAACAGGGTCCTCACTCCTCACTCTGGAAACAGTGATTTAATATTAATATTTAATGCACATGCAAATGGCTCCACAATGGTAGAAGAAAGCCCGTGCAGCGCCGTGCCATGCAGCTATTAATATTTATATACATAAAAAAGGTTGATTTAATATTTTGAATCACCTTATTTGAGTAAATCAAATTTCGCAATTTTCTTAGACAATACTTTTAAAAATATTATATAAAAAGTTAATAATAATTATATATAAAAAGCTCCTTATCCTTATAATTGAAGTATCTTAATGTAAATCTTTTCTTGTGCAATGCTTTCGTTTTGATTCTAAAGGCTTCCTACATGGAGTGTTAAATATTCATGTATATATAATTTGATTTATGAATACCTAATAAAAGAGCAATTGTCCCCTTAAAAAAATTTATGGAACCTTTTTACAACAAATATAGTTCTAAATATCAAAATATATATAATTTTTGTATTAAATTATTATAATAAATCATTTTTTAAAGCTATACTTATTGAGCTGAATATATATAAACTTTGCATATAATGTTAGTAACATAATTTTTTAAATATGCATCGAGATATTTTTTCCACTTAAACTATAAATTTTATAAAAGATTATAAGTTTTAATATTGATAAATTTTTCAAATTGATCCCCAAATTCTATAATATGTTTCTGTATATCTTAAGCTAACGTATATAAACGGCATTTACATGTAATGTGAATAATAATTACTAACTGATTTAAAACAGTAATAATGGAAAAAAGATGATTCATTATTTATAAACAAGATAGAAATTTGTATTTTATAAACATATGTAATAAATGAAATTATGAAACTAAAGATATATGAGCCGTTTATTATTTTTAAAGTAACATAAATCACTTTAAAAAATCAAATGTGAATTACAATTTAACCGTATTTTTTTCATTTAAAAAAAAAATGCAATCAACATGTTGAGAACTATGGAGATTTTATTCGAGAAAAGTTTTGCTAGTTAAGTAATCAATATTTTTAAACATATTGAAACACAAACCCTTAAATATCTCGAGAAAGAAAAGTTTTTATTATCCAAAAGAAAAAAACCTCATACAATCTTAATGAACAAATTTTTCAAGAGCATTTTTTTTTGCTCGCCAAATATTGAGAATTTTATTTGTTATAGCCACACTCTTCTCCTAGAGTAACCCAGTAGCTGCTGTGATTTGGTCATCATACCTTTCCCAGCGCTGCAAACTTAAGGTGAAATGGAGTATAATACCTTCGCGGCATGGGGGTGCTTTAACTAGCCGTCGAGCCACAAGTCCTCTCGTGGGGTTGGTGGAAGAGGAAGACAGGGGGGAGGCCCCTGACCACCCCTAGGGTGTTCTCCCTCAAAATTGGGGTGAAACCGAGCTGAGTCGTTCTGTCACCTGTATGGTGCTCAAAGCTACAGCTAACGCTCTCCCATAGACCTTTGCCATCATGAGTTTCGTGTGCCTTGATCTGGCCTTTGCCGATCAGGTGGCATTAGTAACAACATGTTATTCTTATACTAAAATCAATAATTGTATTAGATTTAAAACTTGTATTTTAATCTATATGTATATGCAGCATGAAATATATCATATCTATTATTATACAACGCTTTTATCAACGTTGACATATTTCAGAATTTGTACTGAGAAACGACGGAAAAAAATTTGTAATATTTATTCGTTTGTTTGTACTTTCTTCATTTAAAATTTGTCTGAATATTTTTGAAATACACGTGATATTATTGATACCACTGTTCATAATTAAATGTAATGAAATTATTATTTGCGTATTTCATTGAAAAATATTTAATCATATTTTATAGATAAGAATTTGTCTAACAAGAAAATTGACACAATTCTTTGTTGATTTTCTATGTAGACTCGAAATATTTTTCTTATGAGAAAAGATTTTTTACTTAGGTAAGTAGAACTAAAAGCGGAGAGCAGAGTTCATGCAATTTTTTCTTTTCAAAAAATTAAATCTTTCCAGCAATGATATTCAATAATTTACAAAATTCAGCTGTAAATTTACTTTGGAGTTATCTTTCCGATTTTTTCGAAATTTCGTAATTGTCCTTAATTCTGGAGATCTTTGTCAAATTTATCAACTTCCATCCTCTCAAAAATTGACATATTTGTTGAGTAGTGCAAAGTGCCACTGAGAATTGTGCAAAATGTGGCACGCGTTAAATAGGTTGCCAATTCCTGTTCTATTGTATAAAAGTAAAATTTATCATACTGCTTGTTCATTTAATACAGCAGATAAAAATGTGAAATTTAATTTTCCATTGTTATAAATCCACCTATTCTTCCATTAAAAATCAGTTATTCAGGAAAAATTAAACACTTTCTTTCTCTACGTCTTTCATCCAGAGCAGGGGTGTCAAACTCGCGGTCCGGTCAATATATCCTAATTACAAAAAAATATTATAATGTATTATTCGAAATAAACCTACGTTTCTATGAATATTGAATTTTTTTTTTTTTTTTGCGGACCACCTAAAGTTAAATCTTGGTTGTTTGGCCGGAATTAGCTTTTGAGTTTGACACCCCTGATCTAGAGAACTGATCTTCAAACTGCGTTCCACAGAACCTTTGGGTTCCACAAGTCACAATAAAAAAAATAATAATAATCAAAATCAGAAAGATATATTACAAATGTGTATGAAAAATGGATTCACGTTGTCATGAAATTCGCATAACCACAATTATCTAAAGATGATATACATTAAATTTAAAAATTTTATTCATACGTAATTTAGCATAGTTTTAAAAAACTTATAAACACTTATTGTAATATAATAACTGAATTTTTTAAAACTTTTTTCTTCATCTAGTAGGTTGTGAATATACTATTGTTTCCTATCCCGAGTTCCACGAAGTAATTTCATACTTAGTACAATGATTTGAAATCTTTACATTTGTGGGGGAAAGAAACACCTATGATGAAGATGGAAGAATTTATCTACATATCAACAAATTCGATGCTAAAACTTAAATTTAAACTGCAACTCTTACATTTTAGATAACCAATTCGTGCAAAATACACAGAATTTCTCACACAGGTATGAACATTTCACAAAAATGTATTTAGTAAGTGAAAAATATTTTTTCAACGCGAGTGGCTACAAAAACAAAATATAAAATGAACTAAACGCGGAATATGAAATGCTATTGCAGATAATCTCATAATTTTTCATATACGCCAACAGTTCGTGTAAAAAATTTGGAATACATATCAGTTATTAAATACACTGGTGTGCAAAACTTAAGCAACAGGGGGTTTATTACTTACCTTCAAGAAAAATCATCTGAGAGACATGAAGTTCTGAAATGAGAGAGTGTATGTTCTTAAGGATGACGAAAGCATCGGCGCTGAAAAGGAATACAACGCATACGGTATGAATCAAATAAAAAACAAGCTTTTATTGAACGCATAGGACCGTGACTCATGACTGTCTATCCAACAGGAAGAACAACAAGCAGATGTTCCTTAATATGATATATGCCCTCCCCTTACTACAATGGTTGCTTCGCACCGTCTCCGCATACTCAGAACCAGCTGGTGCAACATTTCTTGAGGTAGGAGTGCCCATTCCTCAATCAACATCTGTTTGAGTTGTTGGTTGTTCTCCAGATGATGGCAAGCGTGTGGCAATACGTCTCCCAAAGCATCCACACATGTTCGATGGGATTTGATGGGGAGCACGCTGCAAAGCTGAAATCCATTCGGTGACATCTTTGCTTTCCAGCGCTCTTCAACAGCAGCAAAAGGGGGTGCGATGTGGCCGATGCATTGTCATCCATAAAGACCAAGTCTGGAGCCAACTGGCACCTCGGAAAAGGCGTACATGGGGAAAGTACTCCTTCACAATAGCAATCCCGGTTACAGACCCTCTGTCGAAAATGTGAAGCTCAGTTCGCCCGTTCAGCATAATGCCTCCCCAGACAGAACTCCAGGACCACTGGCAACGGTGTCTTTCCATGATGTTACTGGGATAAAACCGGGTCCCCGATCTCTCTCCCAAATCAAAACGCGTTGAGAATCGCTTCTGGTACTGAACCGACTCTCATCCGTAAAGACATGACTCCATTGATCAGTTGTCCAGTTTTTGTACTCATACGGCAGCCCTGCCTTAAGCGGTGGCTTTGGTGGCCAACTTTCAACGGGGTAGCGTTCGGGACAGCGGGCGAACAGGCTCCCTTTGTGAAGGCGTCTGGCCACCACTTGTCAGCTCCGTTGCTGTACAGAGTTTCTGAGCAATGCGCTGGCGGCTGCTGTCGACCTCTTTTCGCCCGCAGGATGGTATATCGGTCATCCCCTGCGGTTGAAATAGATGTCCTCGGACGGCTACCACCAACTGCTATAGCTGTACCAGTGGCTTGGAACGCTTTTCAAGCGCGCGAAACATTTACTTTTGTTGATTCCGAACTCTGCAGCTACAATGGTGTCAGTGCGCCCCTTCTCCAGCTTTCCGATCATTCTTCCGTGTGAAGTCGTTCGTTGATTTCTTCTAGCCATATTTTCGCGAACACGGCTCGCACTGGCACTTGCAGAGAATATGGTGAATTGCGTCTCCGTCCTTCATTTCATTCTACTGTTGTGACATGCATCACGCGTTTTGCGTACGCTCGCATCGCTTCTGACGTTTTTGTTCCTGATATTTTGCACTTTTGCATGACGTTTCTACTGACTTATGTGTTCACTGTACTAATCTCCAGACCTCCTTTTCTGCAATTTCATGGCTATCTGCTAAATTTTTACATTGTTGCTTAAGTTTTGCACACCAGTGTATAACGCATAGGTAGGTGACATTTGGATAAAAAATTAATTGTATCAATGAGTAAATAACATTGAAATTACATCAAAATTTTTTAATAAAAAAATAAAATACTTTTTTTTAATTGTCTTTACATTTAATATCAAAAATATATTTATCTGTATACTTTAAATATTATTTAAAGATATATTCTTCTAAGTGTGGAATGAGATTCCGAAAACATCTCACAGTTCTAAGCGTTCCGAGAGTCGAAAAAATTTGACCACTGATCTTTGTCCAGAAATAAGAACTCTTCGAAGGTCAACATATACTGCTATCTTAACCCCACCCTCTGGAAAAGGATAAAAGGCCTCATTTCTTTACCAGTTTCATGATTGTAGACAGTCCTTAGCAAGTGTCCCCTTTCGCTAAGGAGAGAATTTTATTAAAAGGAATTCCCCAGAAAATTATTTATTGCCCATCTTGAAAATTTTTAAGCAAATATTTACGCCCAAAATTTCGCAATAGCCAACGCCATCTAGATGTCATGTAAGGTGTTAAATTAATCGCAGGAAAGGGTCTTAAAAAATATCAGTAGTATGCATGTATTTAAATTCATTAGTTTTGTTATGCTTGTCTTAGTCTTTTGAAATCTGTCAATGCACATATTTATATGCACATATAAATAGATTTCTAAATATAAAATGGAATAAAAAAAATTTTAATAAATTTATTTGGTCATCGTGATAAACAAATAAGACACAAAGATAAATACAGTGTTAATTATACAATAAATATATATATATATATTATATATAGAGATTATATAATATTAATTTGCAACCATTTTTTGAACAGTACAATGACATTATTTGCATATATTGAAATAGTATATTTTTTATTTGCAAGTATTTGAAATACAAAGTACTTATTTGTCCAGTTTTGAATATCTACTTAACAGCAGACCTTCCCTTTTTGTGGTGAGTAGTCTTCTGTAATCTTGGCCATTGGAAATTTCAAAAATTGCTTATCTGCCATTATTTTCAACTACTCAATGCTTATTTACTATTTAAGCTACATATTTTTCTATTTGTAATTGTTTGAATTACATACTGCTTCTTTGTAATTACATACTGCTTATTTTCAGTGACTAACACATAGGTAGAGTTAAGGAGATCAAATCTCTCCCATAGAACCAATAAATTTTTAATTTTTAGCATAAATATCACGCCTAGGTGCTTTCCTCAACATTTTTTAGAAATATAACCTCTCCCACGAAAGTAGTAGTCTGTGTACGCCACTATTTATTTTCAAAAATTTGAATTATACAATTCTTATTTAGTAATTCATTGAATTGCACAAAGTTAATATGTGTAAGGCAGGTGCCCGTGTGGTCTGCCCTACTTCTATATTATCCTCAAGACCTAGAGATGTGGGAGTGATTGAAGAACCAGACGTTGCCGTAATCTTAATATCTCTTTATTAAGATCGTAACTTAAACAATCTACACACACAATTATAGTATTAATATTCAAACCAAGTGAATCTGAGGTGAAGAGACACACAATACGTATTACCAAATAATCGCGTAACTGATCACTATGTCTCACTTTTCCGACTATTCCTAATCTCAATAAATACACAGTTCTTAGTAGTTTAATTAGATGTTTTTACTTCTCTATCTTGGGTAAGCAGCAATTCGCTTGAATCCTACGCTTTAACACGTGTGGAAGGGTATCCACCTTTAACTTGAACGCACTGGCAAGGATAGATTGAATCCTAGATGCGGGATTTTCTCTCACTTAAGTTTTAACACTTGTAATCGTAGACCTCGTATATTCACTTCCCATAGCCACCCTCGTACGCTAAACTTCTACTATTTATAAGATCTCTAATTTGCATATTTCACTTCTTGAGTTGGTTGAAAAGAATTACCATTCTGGCTCTAAAGAAACCCAAAAGTAGTTTTAATAGAAATCGCGATGAGCCCGTCACATATGTAGTTACTTTTACCAAGCAGTGCTTATTGTGTAACAATTTAAATTGCATAGTGTGTGACGGGCTCACGCGTCTTTTCATTAACATGTCCTTTGGGTTCTTTTGGGACCAAAATTAATGGCAACTCTTTTCCAACCAAAACCCAAGAAGTGAAACGTGAATAGAAGATGCAAATTAGATAGCTTTTAAATATCAGAAGTTTCAGTGATGGTGGCAAGTTAATAGAATGTTATTATGTTGAAAGGTGATACGATTGTGAAGTGACAGCCAACAGAAGGTTATCCCGAAGATAGAGAATACAATGGGGTCAAAGGTGCCATTCGAGAGTAAAGACGCAACTTCTTTATGATTAATTCGGAGATCGGATCAAGGTAGGATTGACTATTTAATATTAGGACTTGTGATATTATTGGAACAGAGATTAGGCGGGTTAGATATTGATAGAGGTCCGAGTTACGTTGTTTCGGTATTACTTATATTGTGTGTTTTGTCATCATAGATTCTCTCACATATATTATTACCTAATCTGTTAAACGCTTAAGTTTAAATTCTTAACAAAGACATATTAAGAATATGGATACGTCAAGTCCTTTTGGTGTCCCCATAAACTGCGCGAATAATCCAGGAGAAGGGAATTTTGGGGGCAATTTCACATTGCACGTTCAACGAAATTTAATTTATATGACCCGGGGTAAAACTCCGGAATGGGTTTAATGTTTTTACCAAGTGTACTTTTCCGGGATGAGAGTGTGACCAACTTCTTGGAAGGTGTATTGATAATCAAATAAGATTACTAGAAATATATACCCAGTAATTTATCATGTGCTTATTTGAAAAGTCATCTCCAGGGAAAGACCCAAGATTGGTATCAGGTATTCGGATCAGTGGTAGTGCAGAATACCGCCACGGATTTTGCGCAGTTAAAAGCAGCATTATCAAAAGCATTCCCTGCCATACGGAATAAGAGATTTAGAAATAAAGTTTTACGCGTCTCAGCAGAGAAGGGACCAGGAGTCAAAGGGATTTTGTTTACGATTTATTACAGTTGAATCAAAAACTAGAACAGGGTATATGCTGGGAAGGCTTGAGTGATAGTATTTTCGTTAGACTCGAACCACAGGTCAGGATTACGTGGGTTCGAAATCCACAAACTACAGTCCAACTTTTGGAGGTCTCAGCTAAGTTTGAGAAGAAGATATTCTTGCAAAACAGTACGTGGTTCGAGATAATGGTGATAAGATTGGAAGAACGAGGTTCAAATATGAGTACAATGTCCCAATGCTGAGATAGTCGAAGAAAATTGGAGAATTCGGAGATTTATTGCGTAGACCGAATGTGGCAAGAAATGATCATAGGGATAACTACGAGAATGTGCATCAAGGAAATCAGGATTCGGGAGCAGGAATAGATTTCAGAAGGATGATTGAAGATTTAGCGATAGGGGATACCAATTTGAGAAATGGAGGTCAGGAAATGTGGCGTTTGATTTTTAATAGGGGACCACCAGAAATAGGGGTTCAGGTGAGACTAGGCGATAGAATACAAAGGGGCGATTGAATGTTTTGAAAGTTAGAGTTCAAGTGATCAGACTCATTCGGCAGATGATATACCGATTAAACTTTCACCCGCGATATGTATGTCTGGAGTGGAGATCCCCATATGTTCCTATTTTTATTAAATGAAACATTTACGAAAGCGTTATGGGACACTGGAGCAGAGAAGTCATTTATATCCCGGAGGAGATGTATAGAAAATATTTTTTATAAACAAATGAAATCTTTGATGCTCAGATAGTCACGGCACGAGGAACTAAAGAATTATACTTAAAAATGTAGGAATTGTGAATTGAATGTTCGGAGTGGGGAGTTTGAAAAGGTGTAGTTCGTGTTTCATGCGTTGACAGATTTAGAATACCCATGCCTTATATTCTAAGGGGTGGATTCATAGTGGATCAAAGATTGTTTTGGACTTTGATCGAAAATCATTGGAGATTCCAGATTCGCAAATAGATACGGTGGTTAAAGCATTTGAGGAAGGAAATGTAGAAATAGATCTTTCTAAGACAAAGTTGGAGGAAAAACAAAAACGGGAGTTACAAGATTTGTTTAATAATTTTAAGGGATTATTTTCAGATAAACCAGGGCTTACTCATGTTTTATATCATGAAATTGATACGGGAGATAATCCACCAGTTGTTTCTAGGCCGTTCCGTAAAGCCGCATTCACACCAAGGCAGTCAGCATTGAGCGTCTAGCTAATCCGAGACTTCATCTCGGGCGAGATGAAGTCTCTGATTCAATTAGACGCTCGACACAACCTTGGTGAAATCCTTTTGATATAGGGGCAGGCGCAAGCGATACTCGATTATCGTGTAGAGAAAATATTGTCGGAGGGAACCATAATTCCGATTCAATCCCCATACGCGTCACCATTTGTGTTATGTAAAAAAAATAATGGGTTACCACTGGATGATCCGGAAGCATATAGATTTGCGGTCGACTATCGGAAACTTAATTCAATTACAAAATATCCCCGTTATCCCTTACCCTTAATAGATGATTTAATAATGAATATACCCCATACGCGAAGGTAATGTCGGCAATTGACCTCAGATCGGGGTACTTTCAAATGGCAGTAAACCCCAGTGATATTGTTAAGACCACGTTTGCAGTAAAGAGGGGCACCTACGCATTTCGGCGTATGCCATTTGGCTTATCAGGGGCGGCTCCCAATTTTCAGAAAGCAATAGACTTAATCTTAAAATCGGTGATAGGGAAGTTTGTGAATGTGTATATGTATGACGTCATCATTTCGTCTCCATCGTTCACTAACCATATTGAACATTTAAGGGAAGTTTTTCGATTATTACGAGATGCAGGGTTAACTATAAATAAAGATAAATGTAAGTTTGGGGTTGTGACGAATTGAAATATTTAGGTTTATTTATTAGCAAGGAGGATTAAAACGGATGAGACAAAAGTTCAAACCACCACGAAATTCGAAAGAGGTGTTCAAATTCTTAGGTATGTCCCAGTGGTACGCGAAATTTATTAAAAATTATGCTGATCTTTGCGAACCCCTTTATAATCTTAAATGAAAATTAACTTATTGTTCAGAAATTTCTTATGAATTATTTTTTTAATGTAAATTTTTATTTCTCATTTTTATTTATTATACTATCCAGAAAATTACATTGTATTTAATTAGATTAATTCGTTTATTTTAATTTATTAAATTTAATTTTTGTTAGTTATATTACTATTTTTTAGCATAAAATCTTAAATTTTGTTTGTAAGCTAATAGGTAATACCGTATTTCATTAAAAAAATATTTTTAATTTTTATTGTACTGCTTTATACGTGCTGCCCATCCAGTATAGTGGTTAGTGACGCTGACTGCTATGTCGTAGGGAATGGGTTCGAATCCCGCGGGGAAGGCATGGATGTTTGTAAATGTATACTGCCTTTGTGGGAAGAGAGGTGGGAAGCTTCTGACCACTCCCAGGGTGTCCTCTCTCTAAACAGAGGTGGAACCGAGCCAAATTGTACTGTAAAATGTAGTGTGCTCGAAACTATGGCTAACGATAGGAATACTACTTGCCACGATGAATTTCGTGGGACTTGATCTGATGTTACCGTTGATCAGGCAGCATCAGTAGCAGCATCTACTGCCTTATACACATTTTTTTACCCTCCCTAAAAATACTATAATAGTTACAATAGGTGATCTTAATATTTTTCAATCTTAACCCGTGCGAAGAACGGGCATTTTAGCTAGTGTATATCTATATGTATCATGTATGCATATTTAGAAAAGAGAAAGGGTTAACCTGAGCTAATTAAAGAAATTAAATTTTATTATTTTCTCCCCTTATGAAGTAAAATATATTTTTCAAGTAGTGTAATTCATTGATTTCAATGTATAAGTTTCATTCTACCAATCAAAACCAAATGAGAAAAAGAGGCTCTGCTGGCTATTATCTAAGCAAAAACTGAGACAAAACCAACACCATGCAAACTCTTCCTTTAAGCTTGATGCGTAAGCATTTAATTCTTCAGTGGAGTATAAATCTTTGTTGTAGTTGAAGGAAAATCCATTTCTTTACATATTAGTTAATATAACATTGACATAAAAGGGATAAAAACATTTTTTCTTTTTCATATACATATTTCGATAGCTGCTTTATATTTTCTAATGTAGAATATAGGGAATTACTTTATACAGATTAATTCATGCAAGTTATAATACAGAGAGTTGGTTTTTTCTCTATTATGAGAACAAAAAGATAATATGAAATAAACTGTAATGGAGTTTAATTAAGTATAAGAAATACTTTTAGGCATTAATTTCAAAATGAATATATTACTAAATTTTTGCGAAAACATTTAATACTAAAATATTTGTTCTCTCCTGAAGTGTCATAATAAATATAGCCTATTTGTTTTGTTTCCTATAAAATAAAATTATCAATACATTAAAACTCGCATCCTTGAAACTGTTAACAAAACCTCTGCTGGAAAAGTGTACAGAAGGTAAGATACATACTCTTAAGATACTTACTCATACTCTTTCCAAATAAAGGTAACAGAAAGTTATGTAATGTTTTGGTCCAATGCTAGCAGTAAACTACTATGTGAGTACATGGTAAACAAGTAATATCATATACAGATTTCTTAACCCCAGTCAAATTTTTTAGTACTGCTAATATGCCCAAAAGAACTTGAACATTAACTAAAGGTGCATAAATAACAAAATTTTTTAAACTCAAGATATGTGTTCAATGCCAGTAATTCAAAATTATAGATTTTTTAAAGTTTTATATGCGAGTTTGCAAATTTTTATATGAACATAATTTAATTTAATCAGCAGAATTCTTTGGGAAAGAAGATGCAATGAAGTAAGCAAAATACACCTGTATGATGAAAAAAGTACTACCACTAGTATGTTGGATGGTAAAGCATGCATGATGTGTATATTTTTCTTTTTAATAATGAATGTTTCAATACATCATTTTTTTTTTTTGCCATAAATGTTACCTGTTAAAACATAGCAATACAAACACAAAAATAAAATTTGTTATAATAATCTGATTCTTATTGTTGTTGTTTTTTGTCTGGAATCCCCTTTACCATATTTTACACCATTTTAATATATGGCAGTGTAGAAATGTTCTCACTTATAACGTAACTGAAAACTGTAACGATACAAATTTAAATTTTTAAAAATTTAGTAAAGTAACAAAATTTTTGGTTTAGTACCTCAATTTTTAAATAAATTTAAATAGAAATAAAAAAATATACAATTCTCTTTATTAGAAGGTACAAAGTTTTAATAATTTCTGAAATAAACTTGAAAAAAGGTGAGACAACTTATGAATAAGAGAGATTATTATATTTAAACATGCACAGGAAAGTTGTACCACTTTTGACTGTACATTCAGCATTTGGTGGTTTTGTTTTTGCTAAATCAAAAGCAATTGATAGGCTGATATTAAGTGTTTTTTATAATATGGATTAAAACATGAATACAACACACATACAATATATTTTAAATTCCCCTTATACCGGTAACCAATTTCATCAATTTAAAAGACTGCCAAACACCACAATATACAGCCAATAGTGGAAACCATCCCTGAGCACATTGGAACACAGTAATAATAATGATAGCAGTGATTGGTGACATTTTTGGAATTAGCAATGTCTTTCTGTTGAGCAGAATTGTTCAACAGTTATAGCATGCATTTACCCAATTTTCCAGATTAACACAAACTCAGTACATAAGTATAGCAGATAGAAAAACAAGCTCCAATAACAGTCAAATTCTTTTTATTATTATTATTTTTTTTAAATACTGAGGAATCAGCAAAAATACAATACGAAAGAAAAAAACTGACGAACACAAACGAGAGAGAGAAAAAACACAATTATAGAGCCCGTAGTAAGGATGGTCATAAACTCTTATGCAATTTAAATGTACTCCCAAGCAGCCATGGCCTGTTACTAAACGGAGAGGGGCAATCGCATTCTGGCTTGGTTTATCAAATACAGTATCGAAATCCTTTTCGACCCAGTTCTGGCCTTTATTTTTGTCCTGTATCTTGATTGGGAACAGTCAAATTCAATTGCAGATTTATCTCGAGTTAGTGCTATTATAAAGATGCAACTGCAGGATACAGTAATTTGGAAAATTCAGCTGCAATAAAAATAGTAATTTCACATTACACCTTTATTTGCTAATATATCATAATTATAAATAAATTCAAACAAAAGGAATGACAGCTTCAATTCATATTTACCGATTGATACTATAATATACAAATCTTTCAGATTTTTTAAAAACAAATGAATAAACTTCTATATAAACAATGTCAAAAAGTTAACTTATTACTTCATGCAGAAATTTTGAAATACATTGTACTGGAAGCATTTTGTTACATGAGGCAGGTGAAAAAATCCCTCCACACAGAATACATTTTGCATTTCTGTAAGGAAACTGGCATCACTAGCTTTCATGTTTACTAAAGGTTTGGTCAACTTATTTACACAGGTAATTTCAAGTTTCATACATTTGAGTGGAAATCATAACATAAATCTAAATATATTTCACTCTCTTAGAAAATTGTAATCATTACAATAAAATATTAAAATTCTTAAACTGATGTATTTATGAGCCATTGTTTTTGCTGATAACTACCAAGGACTAAGTCATGTATGTGCAATTTAAATGTGTTCCCGGAAAGAAAGTTTCTATCTACCTGATTCGTAACAGTTATAAATATTAAAAAGTAATGTTTTACTATAATAAAAATTCTATTGTGACACCTTATTATGTTCACATTTTGTTTTTATGTCTTCTTAATCTAACTTCAAGCTCTCTCCAGTTATGATCTATAGGTATTTAAATCAGTTTGACTGAGGTGGTGTTCACAATATTAATACATATGCATACATGAGTTTGCAAATTGTGATAGGAGCAAAATTCTTAGGGAGGGAGACACAGTGAAGTAAACAAAATACACTTAAGATGAACAAAGAACTACCTCAATTTGGAGTAGAGGATTGTATACAGCTTGTATACTTTTATTTTTCTTCTTTTATGTATGTATAATGAATGAATGTTTGAATATACAACTTTTTTTGGTTGTACACTATTTTAACATATAATAATGACTATGCAGAAATGTTCTAAAATATAATATAATAAAATGTAGCATATGACGTTGCATGAATTTAGTTTATTCGCACCAATTTCCACATCACCCATGAGGTATGGTGCAGACATGCATTACCCCTTTTATCCAAATAGGAAAGGCGAGTTCCCCAGTAGGTATATTTCCTTACACAACATTAAATCACATTACAAGAATATTTTAAACAGAAATAATAAGTACCGTATTATCCTGTATATATAATCCGCGGATTACGTGAAAAAAAAGTTCAAAATTTCATTGTGCGTATTATACGCCGCTGCAGATAATGTGATAAAAAACATTCTCCATTAGAAAAGCTGACAAAGTATAAAAAGAAATAGTACTGATTTTGAACTAAACGTAAAAGAAAAGGCTACTGAAGAAGGAAATCGGGAAACTGCAAGATTGTTCAACGTTGATGAATGAAATATTCAATTGTGGAGAAAAAACAAGGCTGATTTTGAAAAACGCAACCAAAATCTTTATAATTATGAACTCGATGAAGCACACCTCAGGGAGAATGTTAAAAATGGCCTGAAGTCCGCACCTGCGACTAATACCTGCAAGACTGACAAAGAAATTACCGCCTTTAGATGTCGGAATAACTAGATATTTAAATCGAAAGTTCGGTAATTATGGGAACAATGGATGTCCGATGGAGAAA
This sequence comes from Trichonephila inaurata madagascariensis, assembly GCA_019973955.1. Classification (NCBI taxonomy): domain Eukaryota; kingdom Metazoa; phylum Arthropoda; class Arachnida; order Araneae; family Nephilidae; genus Trichonephila; species Trichonephila inaurata. The sequence goes on from BMAV01008917.1 coordinate 27,323, forward strand.
ATAATTTTACAATTTTTTTTTTCTGTACAACTCATTACATATAATTTTGATCATATTACGTCATATACGTCTTTTATTTTTTTTTACTCGAAAAAAGGCTTTGCGGATTATATTTATGAAAATACGGTATTACCTATTAGTTTACAAACAAAATTTAAGATTTTATGCTAAAAAATAGTAATATAACTAACAAAAATTAAATTTAATAAATTAAAATAAACGAATTAATCTAATTAAATACAATGTAATTTTCTGGATAGTATAATAAATAAAAATGAGAAATAAAAATTTACATTAAAAAAATAATTCATAAGAAATTTCTGAACACAATAAGTTAACTAGCCCGGTTGTGAGGACATGCAAAAGAAATATATTCCTGATTATTATCATTTATCTATGAATATACAAAAGTGCATTAACATAAATGATGTGGAAAAAAAATTACTCATCTTTCTTAAAACTTCAGATTCCTGAAATAAGATGCTGGTGAAGGATACAGCTGGTAGAAAACAGAAGCAATATAAGATAGTTAATTCCTTTAATAGCTTCACCTACAGTAAATACCATTATAAAGATGTAGTTGCAAAATACATCAGGTTGAACAATACAGCTGTAACAAAAAATAGTCATTTTGCATTACACCTTCATCCACAAAGATAATATATATATGTAAGGATAATTAAATTAGATTTAAAATTAAATTCCCTATATAACACTTAACTTTTATTTTCCGTTACATCGAGAAGAAGCATTTCACAAGATATATAGCATTCAACTAACTTTTCAAAACTTTTGAAATAAAATGCACACATTTATTTATAAACAATGTCAAAGAATTATCACTTGCAGCTGAATTTTAAAATATGTTGTCAGGAGACAGCATTTCATAATATAAGAAGCAGTAAATTCACAGTATAAGTGAACTGGCATCAGTAGTTTTTTTGTTTACTGCAAGTTTAGTGAAACTTGTTTACGTTGGTAATTTCAATTTTAGGACATGTTAGTAGCAGTATTAAAACAAAACTTCAGAAATTGGGTTAATAAAATTTTTGAGATGTGTTTCTCTTATCTATTAAAAGACAGTAGGATATACCCACAATTTCAGTATGTTCCCTGAAAGTAATTTCTATCCACCAGATGATTTTTAATTCATAATTAAAATTCAATGGTTTAAAATAAACAGAGCCAAGATGATTAAAAGTTACATGTTATTAATGTAAAATATCCCAACTAACAATTACATTTTATGTTAAGAAATAAAATTTCAGGTTTTAATTTATTACATAATATAAGCAGAGCACTAAAACATACCTTTTATGTCTATTTCATATGCAAAGCATAGCTAACTTCCAACTATCCAAAATATTAATAGTTAACCACCTAAAAGAAAGAGTGATACACAATAACTGAAATAAACAGAAATATAAAAGATTTGTACCATTTACTTCATTTAAAATAAGGGTCATTTGTCACAAAAATCATTAGAAAAAATAATTTTTCAATTAAAATTCTGCTTCTAATGCAGTTTACATTAGTTTATTCCAAAACTAAATCAGAAGTATTTAAGAAATACAAACTATGGTGCTAGTTATGCATTACTTTAATGCTATATTTGATTTTTGTTAAATAAGATCCTAATTAGAAATGTTTTCTCAAATATAAAAGAACTGAAAAATATTATGGCTTTACTATCCTATAGAAAGCGGCATATTTTATCAATCCATTTTTCTGGTATTAAATGTGCTTCACATTCCCCCTCTCCAAGACCATACTGTTAAATGAGCTATTTCCTTGCATGTTAAAAGCAGGAAATAAATATTTATGGAATATTTTGAAATTTTAAAATGCCTTTTCTGTAAACAGGTATTTGAATTATAATGTTCCAAGTTGCGATATTTTCTTGGCTGAAAATGTGCTCTGCATTTATATTAGGCTTTTGTTCATCTAATAAAGACAATCTTAAATAAAAATTGCACAAGTAAAAGAATTAAACATTGACTTGGTGCATCTCTTTAAAAATAATCCTCGAACATAAAGCATGGTTTAACATTATGAAAATGCTTTGTGAAGTAGCACTGTTAAAAGAACATTAAGTTACAGAGGAATACTTTTAAAAAGTAAGAAACAAAAACAGAATTACCTGTAAATGAAAGGAACAGAGCTGTTCATTTCAAAAATGGTCTTAACTTGGCAGATAAACATAACCACAGTGTAATTTTAGGAAAATTTCCTTTTTAAGTATAGAAAGTAACTAGCAATGCACTTTTTAACTATGAATATATCCGGCATAATCAACAGCCTCTTGTAAATTTCACTATTCTGCAAAAAGTTAGTTATATATTTCAATTAGCTATGCATCTCAAGAATTGCAATGGCACATGTATCGAGGGTGTAAGCTTGCTTACTTACATATGGTACAGTGGCATCTCTGTAAGGACTCACTCTTTTCTCGCAGTTTTAATCTTCTTGACGAGTTCTGCACGAAAGACATTTCATCATTTAGCTATGCATCTCAAGAATTGCAATGACATGAAATGATGCGAGAGTAAATGCTTATATAAAGTCTATTTACGTATCATTGGCTAGCTTTTGTTTTTTGAAATGTCTGGATTTTTGCTGTTGCCGCTGTTGAACAATATTCTTATTTGCTGGAAAATGTTGAATACTTGGTAAAGATGAGCAAAATGGTGAAACTCCCATAAACTGAATTAAGCTTTTCACACCTGGATCAGTTCGTTTAATTTGTTCTGCATTTGCCATATTTTTTCGATTGTTCAACAGTTGTAAATTTCTTTCTACTTGTTCATAAATTAACTCTGTAGGTTCCTCATGTACAACAGACTTTTCCTTTTCTTTTAAGATTGCTTCCTTTTCCTTTTCTCTCCTCAAACGATTTGAACCATCATCTACTAAAAGTACAGTTTCATCACTGACATTTGCCACCATAAAAGGGAATTTTTGGCATACATAATGGATGTGTTTACATATTGTAAACCTAACTGCGTAATCAACACAATTACAGGTGAGGGAATGAATGCATATTTGGTATGTGTGACAACGGATGGGACAATCCCAGTCTTTCACTTTATTTACTTCATATGTGTTAATTCCATTAGCTACAGTTTTATAAACAATCCATTTTGTTGGTTGGACTTCTTCAGCCGTATAAGCTTGCATTTCTTTACAACTTGTCTCATGTCGCGTTCTGATAGTCGAAATTTTTGCAGTTAACTTTCCTCTTTTCCATGGTAATCATTCTACCCATTAATTTTTGGGTATGGTTTTAATACTTTAAAGGGGAGAATTTATCTAATCGTCTTAGAGCTTTACCTCCACCTTCTTCATATTTCAGCTCTGGATGCCACCTCTCTAATTTCATATTTGTGTTGATTTCACACCCAACTCTGTAACAATATGCCCACTTTTGTTTTCTTCCTCCATAACTTTTCAAAAAGTATTCAACAAAATTTTTAGATTCTTCATTTTTTGTATATTCTTGCACAAAATCTTCATACATACGTTCACAAGTTACTACAAGTACTTCATTCATCAATTTCTTCAATTTATCACTCATCTCCTCCTTCAATTTTATGTTGTTTTTTATTTTACCATTAATATTTCTGTTCCAGCTTCATGACACATGCCAACTGCACAGCAAAGTAAACTCTACTTCTCCAAACACTCTACTCCAAGCATTACAAAAAGCAGGATCATCATCCGACATAAACAATTTGGGTCTTAAATGAGGAAGTCTATTTTTAATTTTTTCAAAAATGGTTCCAGGACATCACTACTTACTCTATTTGAATAAAAAACTGCAATTGGTAATCCTTCATGGTTGTCATCGCTTACCATAATTGTTGTCAACAAGTAACCATACTGATTCGTGCCATGGGTAGAATCCATCATTATTTTATTTTTTCCATTCAGCTCTAGGAATTCTAATTGCGCTTCTGTCATTATACCGAGAATAAAATCTTGTTTTTTGATGAGAGGATTATTTGAAAGAGAAGAACCAAGGGATTTGTAAATCAAAACAGGATTGTAGGAGTCCCTTTGCATTTTTTTTACCTGTAGATCAACAGAAACTGCATCTTCTGCATGTAAAATACTTTCCTCCACTTCAAAATCCCGACCAGGGCCGGCTCTAGCAGTTTTGCCGCCCCGGACAAAAATGAAAAATGCCGCCCCTCTCCACAACGTATAAAAAATATGTTTAAGAAATATATTAATTGTTCATAAATACACACCTATAAAACTTGAATAGCTCTTGCCAAGAAAAAGTAACATAACATTATACGTATATATATATTTATTAAAAATTAAAACAAATAACAAAATAAACAAAAAATTAGAAGTGTTTTTTCTGACTTTTAACTCTGAAAACTTTCTGATTAATTCCTTCAAATCAATTTGTTCAGCTATTTTTATGTTCGATTACCAATGCAGCTAAACCATTTAATCTCTCTGTAAGAATTGTAGACCGTAAGAAATTTTTAATTAATTTTAATTTTGAGAAACTCCTCTCTCCGCTTGCTACACTTATTGGCAAAGAAAGTAAAATTCTTTAATGCGATGGCAAGATTTGGGCCCAAAAAATTCTAAAACTGAAATAAATTTTAAAACTTCTATTGGCTTTTTTTGCCTAATAATGCTGAAACTGACATTATCTCATCTGCTAGATCAAGCGCATTTATATCTACTGATTCTCCATCTGTCAACATCATTTCTAAATTTTTACAGTTTTTAATTATTAAATATTTTAGGGGTATCTTTTAAATCATATATATTACATAAAAATTGAAAGCAATTACTATGGGTACTCATTAAATTAATCTGCATTCCAAGGCATTAATTGCTTGGTCAATTGTAAAAAAAATAAAACTCTATCTTGAATTTTAATTTAGGATCTTCTACCAAATCACATCTCGTACTTCGTAATCAAAACTAACATTTTTGCGACGAACTCTGTGATATGGCTGCGTGACCTCAAAATTAGCAGGGATATCAATTTCGTCGGCCAGTTCTTTTGCATCACAAAGCATTTCAGCAAAAGCCCCATCCGATCGAAAAGATCATTAAAAAAATCCTTACAATTTCTTAAGAGTTCCATAGCGGATGGTAGATCGTAATCTTTTGTTTGTGCAATAGCTTGCTTATCGGATTTATGCAATTTAAGATTTTATACCGAATAGTGATGGAGCATAAGAACTTAAATTGTTTAATAGAATTTAATAATCCAGAGGCTTCATCTCTTATAGAGTTGTCAATTTCAGCATTATTATAAATACTAAACAGAGCATCATAAATGCCTCCTAATTGATACTTTAAGGGTTTAATAGCCTCTATTTGGCTTTCCCAACGAGCTGTACTTAGAGGTTTTAATGTTATGCCCTTTATATATTTTAATAATATGACCCAACAAAAAGTTGATGATTAAAAATAAAAAAATTTTTTTGAACTATATTAAAAAATTCAGGCTTCTAATGATACTTTTTCCATGCCATTAATGACCAAATTTAACGAATGGCTACTACATGGTACATAGATTGTTCGTGGATTTAACATTCTAATTCTAGATTGTACCCCTGTTTTATCACCTCTTATGTTGGCTCCGTTACCATAGGCCTGCCCATCCATATCTAGCAAATTTAGCCCCAATTTTTTAAGTTTCTCAACTATTAAATTTGAAAGTTCTTTTCCAGTCGATCTTTCAACTGGAAGAAGTGACCGCGGTAGCCGAGTGGTATAGGTATCGGACCGTGGCTTGCCTTGTCACGAGTTCGAGCCCAGTACCACTAAAGACCCGCCGTGTAGGGCAGGGATGCACGTTAAATCTGTCAAGAGCTGAAACGTCCTCCCGTTGGTGTGGTGTGGTAGTTAGGAGAGGTGGGTGCCAGCTCAGATGTCGTCCACGTCACTTGACCATGGTTTAAAATTACGTGGTCCGTCGCCAAAAGCCCTCGTGTAGCTGAACAGTGTGACGTTAATATTCAATCAATCAATTCAACTGGAAGGAAACCTAAAAAGCTCTCGTTAATTTCATTAGAATTAAATTTTTCAATACATACATATCTTACCAAAAAGGTCATTTGCTCGATCTTACTAGCATCAGGGGGGTGCAATCTAAAATTATCGAATAATACTTGGCTTGTTTAATTTTATGAACAATTTGTGTAGTTTAATGTTCTCATGAAAAAGGGGAAATTATTTCGTTCTGAATATTTTCCTAGATAATGTACTTAGTTTCTTGATTTTTAGCACTCCTTTCGAACATGTTCCTCCATTATTGGATCAAATTTAGCAAATAGTTGAATTATTTGCAAAAATTACCATTACTGGAATCGTATAGTTTATCACTTTTACCACGAAGGGCTAAAAAATTTTTTGGGCGCTTTTAATGTTGCTAAATGCGTTGAAGCACCTCGCACAATAATTAGTCCTCCTCAAATAATTTTTGCGAGTCGCTGTCAATTGTTTCCAGCATTGTAATCACTGATTAAATTCAATCCAAGACTTTGGCTTTTTACTATAGTTCTTTGGGTGTTTCATGTTCTTTAAAGTTTCCCAAAGATGTGCCCCAAATTTAAAAACCCTTTTGTGGGAAGAGAACTAACGACACTGCCAAAAAGTTTGCAGCAAAAACAATATACAGAATTTTTTTTAATGGAATAAACTAACCTTTTCACCGTTTTTAAAATTCTGGTATAATAAAATGAGCTAAGCCTTCGACCGGTGGCGTCATGAGGAAAATTATATTCTGTCAATGGCTTAGGGGTTTCTTCTTTCACCAAAAGAGACTTCTATCGGTGTCTGATAGAATAGCTGGCCAAATTCCTGGATCTGAGCTAAATATCATTGTTAAAGTATCGTGATCGTTGGTTTTGTCTGGAGAAGTTCCTATAAGAGCAGTTTCACTATCGATTCTATTTATTTCAACTGCAACACATCCTCTTCATGAAAGTCTAAATCAGATTCCGATTCTATACCGTCTTCCTTTTTTCTAGGGCCTTGCAAGTAATTCAGTAAACTTCCAGCTTGTTTTTTAATGTGGACTTGATTTTCGAGTCACTTTCTGTTGTATTGGGCACCAGATAGTTTCTTACGTCCTCCCTCAGATATTCTAAAATTTTTTAAAAAATATACTTAAATTAAGTAAGGGAAGTAAAAGATAATTGAGATAGAGTGTTTTGCTTTCATACAAAAAATTAGAATTCATCAAAAATTGACCCATTTTAATTAAAAATCAATGTGTTTGAGATTTTCTAAAATCTTATCGTAAATTTAAAACGAAGAATAAAAAGCCCTTATTTTACTTTCGTTTGAACACTGCATTGAATTATGCTTAATATATCTAGAATGGATAACTATATAGAGAGTAGAACATCCTAATAAAGTATATTTTTCAGTATTAAAATTAGGAAATCATTTTAACTTATATTTTCAACAAGCCCTCATATACATCTGTACATATAGCAAGCACAAAATATAGAATGAATTTACATAATTTTTAATCTAAGAAAAATGTTCTACTTATACAACTCCCACTGAAAAAATACTTTCCATTAATATTTTTAATATAACTTTTTAGAAATTAATGATCTTTATAATGACTAAAATTAACACTAATAAAAAATACTCAAAAAAATAAGTTTAAAATAAAAATAAAAAAATACATTATATTTCTCAGTCAAATAAAATTCTGTCTTTTAGCTTCCTCAAAAAATGTCATTTCGAAATATTTTTCATAACATTTAAATATAATCACATGTAATCTCATTTGGAAATATATTTATAATACAAAAATAATATTACTAAATTGATCTCTCTTTACATCAAAGAAGAAAACATTGAAATAATTCACTTATTAATGACCTAATTCCCAAACTTTAAACATTCCGAAAGAATTTTTATAAAATGCTTTTTCGATACTTCAATCAGCACAATAACATTTATTTATAAGAATATAATTACCGGGATAGTATTTTCTAAATTTCTTCTTGATGTATGAAAAAGAGAAAGAAAAATAATTTGAAACCACATCTGTTACATTGATTTAAATATATTCAGAAAAACGGAATCAAAATTTACAATAAACAAGACAAATGAACAACAATTTCTTTTTAGTAATGAAGGTTGTGCAATGTCTCGTTCCGGAAATGGAAGTCTTTTTATGAAAAAAATTAAGCTTCAACAACATTATTTCGATTTAATCTAAAGATAAAATTTTTTTAATCCATTACTCTTAACTATAACTATGGATACGTATTATATAGAAAATATAATTTCATTGAAATCAGAATAACCTAGTTTTCTTTTTAATTGCTAGTCGCTTCCAAAGTTATAATAGCTACTCATTTATGTGAATTTATTTATAACACTATATATATATATATATACATATAGTATAGTTAGTATATATATATATATATATATATATATATATATATATATATATATATATATATATATATATAAATGTTGTGTTGGTTTGTGTATGATCGCATAACTCAAAAAGTTGTGCATGGATTTATCTGAAATATTGACACAACTTTGCATTTGACACGGTCAGGATCTTATGTACTTTTATTTCGAAATTTAAATATGAATTTAATTTTATGATTTTTTGCGTTATGACGTCGATGTCAACGTTCTGAATGCAGTGCACTTAAACTTTACGTATGGATTTTTTCCGAATTATTACAATTCTACCATGGTTATGTTTATTGGTTGTCATATTTATCTATTTCTTTGTTCTTGATACGTAATTGTACTATTTTCGAATAAATCATTTTTAAAAATTATTCTTCAACAACTCAAATTTTGTTTTGTAGATTTGGCAACAATCGGATAGCATTATCGCGGGATGTTTACGACTTTGCTTATATTCTACATCGTGTTTTTTTCTGTAATTTTGAGCTAAATTTATTTCTTGAAAATTATATTTGACTTCTGTACGCTACTTATTTTCCTGCCAAATAGCTGTTAAAATTCCTAATAGTTTTGACGATAACTGAAAAACTGGCTTATTGATCTCCCAGAACAGAGTAGTGAAATTTTCTCCGCCAAGTTTATCTTTCTCCAGTAATCTTAAATTAAATTATTAAGGATTAATGTTAATTTTTTTTATTTATTTTTAGGACCTACGTTTTTCATTGACCCTTTACTCAAATCTGAAAGATGCCGCGATATGTTTTCAATATTTGGAAACCATTCGTATATTTTAACACAGGTTCATGTAATATAGGAAGGGGGTATTTATGCAGGAAAGTTTTTTTATGACTAAAAGCGGTCGCCAATTACTTTTTTCGGAATTAATTATTATTTATTTTAGAATGAATTCGATATTTCACCATGACATTTAGATAAAAATCGCCAAATCCGAAGAAAAATCGTCAAATACGAAGTGCCCCTACTACACTTCTGAACCTTTAACACACAATATTTTTTCTGCATGGCGAAATTTTAATTTGGCAAAATTATTAATCAACAGGATTTTAATAAAAGGTTTTTCCTCCACAATTTTTAAATTTCATTTGATACTCACTTATTATCGCAACAATCGCTAACGTTCAAGGTAACTCGCAAGTTTACAACCTATTTTCTGCATTTGTTAAATGCGCTTAATTGACAATATGCGTGCTTCGTTTTATAGAATGTCGAGCCAATAAGTTGCGATAATACACAAGTACCTTTCATTTGATGTTACTATTGAAATACAAATGGGAAAAATTAAGATTTTCTGATATATATCAATGTATTTGAACTTACTTGTGTTTCTTTTTTGCTTTTTAAAAATTTGAGTTTATATTATAACTTTCTTAAGCAGATTCTATTAGTAATTTGTTAACAAAATACTTGAAGGGTTATTACGTGTTTTTCTTAGTCAGGGACGTAGCTACAGCTGTATCAACCCCATCAATGACATGCAGTGGGGCCCCACAAGTGTTACTACAATCCCACTACAACATATGCTCATATCTAAAAATGTTCCCCGAAAGAATTTTGATACAGGGCCCACTCAGAGCTGTTTTGCAATTTCATGTGTTTTTATTTTAACCTTTTTAAGTGTAGTCAATCGGCTTCACTGCATAAAATTACATTGCAGAAAATAGAACGTGGGTAATACTGGCCAAGCAAAAGCAGTGCTAGGGGTAATTGCACATCAGATTGGAATAGACATCAGCAAATAAGCAAAACAGACAGATGGCTCAAAATGTATTGAGGAAGCAGGTGGTCGTAAGATTGTAATTATTTTATCAAATTATGCTTTAACATTGATAAAGATAGTTCAGTTCTTTTTATGTCAATTAAAGTTAGTATTGTATTTTTGTTTTTTAATTTATTTTTAAGCTCGGGATATACATTTTGGATAATTTTTATATACAAAATACTAATTTAAATTCTGTACGCTATGGATTTCAAAAATCTCTCTCCACAACAAAGTAAATATACTGATTGAAATTTTCCCATCTGTTTTATCTTCCAAGGGATCCTATAAATTAAATAAATATATAATTTATATTTTTTGTACTTGAATGCAAAATTTAAACTTTTTACACATAGTTTTTTCTGGATTATTACATATTTCTACTATTTTTATTGGTTGTCGTATTTGTCTATTTTTTTTGTTCTTTGATACGTAATTATGATTAATTTTCAAATAAATCTTTTTTTTAAATTATACTTTTAGCAACTCAAATTTTGTTTTGTAGTTTTGGTAACATTTCGATAGCCTTAACACAGGATAAACAATTTTTTAAATTTTATTTGATGTTATTATTGAAATACAGATTAGGTTTTCTGATATTTATTATTTGTTAACAGAATACTTGAAGTTTTTATGGTTTGCTTGGTACTTACTTATTACTTGACAGGATTTTAAATAAGTAAGTTTTTTTCTCTATTTTAAACCATTTTTTAAAATTTTATTTAATGTTATTATTAGAAATAAAGGTTAGGTTTTCTGATGTATATAGATTACCAAAATATTAAAACCATATTTTGACTTTTTAAAATTTAAATTTATTATAATTTTCTTAAACAGATTTCATTAGTTATTTGTTAACAGAATACTTAAAGTTATTACGGTTTGCTCTGTACTTACTTATTATCACAACAATCACCAACGTTCAAAATAACTCGCCAAGTTGGCAACCCTGATCTCCCATAGTTGTATGAGCTGAATTGGTAATTTATATTGATTTAATCATAATATTGGTTCTTCTTTTATTTTTAATATCTTTATAAAATTTTATTTTATGTTATAACTAGCTGTATCCAGCTACATTTTGCTGGGGCCCAAAATGGCACCCCGCAGAAAAACGAATTTGAGTCGTCGCACTCACCATACACAGCAATCAAGAAGATGGCTTTCCAATATGACTGAAGGAGAGTGGGCATCCGTACGCGAGAGAAACAGATTAAGTACCATTCAGAGGCGCCACACTGAACCTGCAGAAAGAAGCAGCCAGGCTTGAGGATACACGATTGCGAACACAGCAGTTGCATTTTTGCAGCAAATATTTGCTCGTTATCAACGAATGAACGTGAAAGGACGAGGATAGTTGGAACACGTACCCAAAGAACAGGTCTGAATCTGCTGTCACCATCATCTTGCATTCAGTACATCCAGTTGATTATAGTTCAAGTCGACATGTTGTCTCATTGGAATAGATGAGTCATGCTCAGCCTCTTACCGTCAAGCTCTAAAGTTCAATAATGAAGCGAAAGGATGTGTTGTGCTGGCGGAAAATAAATTGCCTCACCTTCAAGCACTACTACAATTTGAGTATATCCATCCTGTGATGACTATGTCTGGGTGATTCGCGTGTTAGAGGTGTGGATTATCTAAATGATGAAACATTATGTAATTTTAACACAACTTTATTAAGAATAACAAATTACTTAATTCTAAATAACAACTTTCTTAAAGTGAAAATGAGCCAACAATTAAACCTTATATTATTCAAGTCAAATGCACAACTAGAACACTTATCTTAATTATATTTAATTAACTGTCTAATCTAACTTCCTATACAAAATATTACCTTTTATAGAAAGTCACCTTCCTTCCTAGGTTGTAGTAATTCCTATTATGTTAATTGTAGGGGAGATTACACAAGCTTTCTTAATCCTTATTATTAATGGCGATGAGCGTATCCTTCTTCCAGAGCTGTAGGACGCGTCTAACCTTTATTCTAACAATCTGCACACTAAGTTATCTCTAGGCTTGCCAAAGTTATATCTCACCGCTTATCCTTTAAAGTATATCTCATTTGCATGCCTGATCCGTTTCTCTTCTTGGTATTATTGGGTTGGAAAGTTTTTGCCATTAATCGTGGCCGTCAAAGAACTTAGGAGTTATGTTAGAAGAAGAACGCGAGAGACGTCACACACTGAAAACTTTACTTGCTGGATCTACAGCCGAATCAAAACATTTCCTATAGAACATCAGGAAATACAACTCGTGCTTCCAAATGGCGTCATTTAGTGTGGAAATTGTGACTGCTCAATTCATGCCAACTTTTAAAATCAAAGGACAAATATATCACAAAGCTAGCTTACTGCTCCCTTTCAAAGGTAGTGACCATAAATTCCTTCAAATGTTCTTTATCGATGATGATAAAGATGAAGTTGATACACGTTATGGAATACATACTTCAATACGAAGATCCATTATTTCACAATAACTGCAGTGGTGAGCTCCTTCAATGAAAGGAACAATTTGAAAGTATTATTTAAAATAGTTATTGATATGATGCCATCAGATAGTTCACAAGATTGTTATTCACGCAGACAAAACACCCGTTGAGAAATCGATAGTTCCAGATATAATGTCTAACTATAAAATGAAGTGGCAATTGTCATGGTCGGAGATCAGTTCAACCTAGGAGACATTGTTCTCCATCGAAGAAACGATCAATTAATAAATGTCAGGGGAAACTCACCAAGTTATAATGCTTTGCAATATCCAATTATCTTTTGGAACGGTGCCGATGGATATCATTTCAATGTGAAAATGGTTAATCCAGTTAATGGTGCAGAAATCAATAAAAATGCAGTGCAAATGAACTTTACGCATACCGTTTTAATGATTCGGAGGAACGAGACTACTATTTTGAAATACCAGTTGTTTCCAATTCAGTACATTGTTGATATGTACATAAAAATTGAAACAGAACGTCTGCTATTTCTTAGATTGAATCAGAGAAAACTTCGCTCCGAAGAATACATTCATTTGCGAGATGCAGTTGTGAATGAAGGTAATACAACCAACATTGGAAAAATGATTATTTTGCCATCTTTGCCATACAGGCAGTCCGCGTCACATGCAGGAATATGCACAAGATGCAATGGCATATGTTCGCCATTACGGGCGTCCAGCCGCTTATCACCTTCCACGCAATCCAGCTTGGGATGACATACAGCAGTTGCTGCTACTTCCTGGACAATCGCAAGTGGGATAGGCATGACATCACAGACGTGTGTTTTCAGACAAAAACTTGTCACTGATGGATTTTATATTGTGAAATATGTAGTATTTGGATCTGTACGCTGCTGGATGTATTCAGTAGAATGGCAAAGAGAGATTGCCACATGCACATATTCTAATTTGGCTGTACAATAAACAACTTCAGACGAAATCGATGATGTGATATGTGCTGAGATCTCTCGAACTGATGTCGATAAAGATTTACATGCAGTTATTGTCAAAAACAGATAAGGACCATGCGGTATGCTAAATCCAAATTCACCACCATGCATGGTAGATGGAAATGCTCTAAGAAATATCCTCGAGCATTCACAGCCAATACGATAACAGAGACGATGGATACCCTCGATATAGAGAGACGATCAACTGAAGATGGTGGGAATCTTCGGTAGCTGCGCTATGCAAAATGGTGTTATTGATGTAGACAACCGTTGGGTGGTTCCATATTCACCTCTGTTATCAAAAACGTACAGAGCACACATAAATGTAGAATATTGTAATTCCGTCAAATCGATTAAATATATCTGTAAATATGTAAATAAAGGCAGCGTATGGCAGTTTTTGGTGTGCAAACAGAAAATAGTGACAGAAATGCAGTACGAGTTATCGATGAAATCGCACAATACCAGGCTGGAAGATATATAAGCAGCAATGAGGCTGTATGGCGAATTTTTTCATTCCCCATGCATGAACGCAATCCAGCAGTGATCCACTTATCAATACATTTAGAGAATGGCCAGTGTGTTTATTTTACAGATGCAAATCTACTTCAAAGGGCCCTTAATCCACCTGGTACAACTCTAACTGCTTTCTTCACTTTGTGTCAAGAAGACGCTTTCGCCAGAACACTGTTGTATTCAGAAGTGCCCTCTTATTACACGTGGAATGAAACTAAAAAAGTATTCATACGACGTAGACGAGGGGAACCAGTCGATATTCAACCTGGCATTTTCAGAGAAAATACAATTGGTAGACTTTACACAGTGCTTCCTAATCAGGATGAATGTTTCTATCTTCGCATGCTGTTGGTTAATGTGCCTGGTCCTAGATCTTTCCATGAGTTGAAAATTATGACGGCATCACACATGCCACTTTTCGCAGTGCGTGTCAAGCTCTGAACTTATTAGAAAGTGACCAACAATGGGATATATGTATTAATGATGCATGCAACACTGCACATCCAAACCAAATTCGCGCATTATTGTAATTATATGACCTCTTTGCTTCCCCTTCATCTCCCACAGAGTTATGAAAGATATCGATCGTATAAAGCTGAGGATACTCCATAGAGTACGACTAGAACAAGGCTATGGCCTGAATTTACAGAAGGCATTTACAACGAAGCATTAATAAATATTGAGGATAAGTGCTTAACTATTGCAAATGCTCCTTATTCAATTGGGAATGCCAGCACCCACCCGAGCTGCAATTGGTTCATTTGATGTGGATTTGCGCCGTGAACAAAGTTACAACATCAGTGATCTCCAGTTGTATGTCCAATCAAACATTCCCAAATTAACATTAACAAATTGCATATGATCGCATAATGCAAATGATAAATGATGGAGTCGGGGGGACCTTCTTGGATGCGCCAGGAGGAACCGGGAAAACATTTCTTATCAGATTGATTCTGGCAACGGTTTGATCAAAGAATGACATAGCATTAGCTCTTGCTTCATCTGGAATAGCAGCGACATTGTTACCAGGTGGAAGGACTGCTTATTCAGCTCTGAAGTTGCCATTGAATATGCTACGCCGTGCCATCGAGACTCCTTAATGCAATATTTCCAAAACGTCTGGTAAGGGAAAAGTATACAAAATGTAAAATCACGTTTGGGATGAATGTACGATGATACATAAAAATCACTTGAAGCTCTGGATCGTTGCTGCAAGATTGCGTGAAAATGTTCAACCATTCGGGAATGCATTGGATATTATTGCTCGCAGGAGATTTTAGACAAACATTGCCTGTACCTCTATCTACACCAGCGGACGAAATAAATGCTTGCCTGAAATATTCAACATTGTGGTGACATGCGTATATTACAGTTGACTACGAATATGCGTGTCCAGCTTCAAAACGATCGATCAGCCGAGGTATTCTCACGACAGTTACTGGACATTGGAAATGGACAGCTGCCAATAGATGAGACAAGACAAATTTCATTACCCTATAATTTTTGTAATTTAGTGACATCAAAAGAGGAACTTATCTCAAAAGTATTTCCTAATATATTCAAATTAATTATAGGAATCACAACTGGCTCAGTGAACGAGCTGTCCTTGCCGCGAAGAATAAAGATGTTTATCAACTTAATAATTTTATACAGTCCAGTATTCAAAGTGAGGAAATTATATATAAATCGATAGATACTGTTGTGGAAACAGATGAAGTGGTCAATTACCCATCAGAGTTTTTGAGCTCTCTTGATCTGCCAGGAATGCCACCACACATATTAAAATTGAAAATAGGTGTGCCAGTTATCATGTTGCGTAATGTCAATCAGCCGAAACTCTGTAATGGCACGCGACTTGCTGTTAAGAAATTGATGAACAACGTAGTGGAGGCAACAATGTTAACTGGGCCTTTCAGAGGAGAAGATGTCCTGATTCCTCGAATTCCCATGATCCCGACCGATACACCATTTCAATTTAAAAGATTGCAATTCCCAATTCGATTGGCATTTGCAATCCCAATCAATAAAATCCAAGGTCAATCGTTAGAGTTGTGGAGTATAGATTGGCGTGAATTGCTTCAGCATGGATAATTGTATGTTGCGTGTTCCCGTGTCGGAAAACCTGATAGCCTTTATATTTATGCAAACAATGGTAAAACAAAAAATATTGTATATCCACAAGTATTGCAAAAATAACCCTTGGCCCTCTTTCAAGGACTAAGCAAGATAGAGCCATTTCCAATTTGTATACTTAAACTGTTTACCGTTTTTTTTAATTTCATCAATTTTGGGCTGTTTTAAAAATTCCTATTTATTACTATTTCATGAACTGTGCCAAGCCTATTTATGTATTTTTGCATTTAATTTATTATTAAAATTATTTGTTATTTATTTTGTATTTGCATTTAATTAATTTTTGCTTATTACCCTTATATTTTTTTTAATTTTATCTAATTTTTTTAGTTATTTAATTTTTTTGGGATTTCATCTGATTTATGTTATTGATTATTTCATATTTTTTTTATCTGCAGTGTTTCATTGCTTTTTTTATCAAAAGCCAAGGCAATCGTTAGAGTTGTGGGGGTTTAAATTTTAAGGGAATTTCTTTCCCTCACAGGGACAATTGTATTTTGGGCCCGTGTAAAACCTGATACCCTTTTATTTTTACGCAAAAAAGGAAAAAAAATATTGTATACCCACAAGTATTGAAAATTTCCCCCTTTTGCCCTAAAGGACTACAAGGTAGAGCCTTTTCCCAATTTTTTATTATTTTAACTGTTTAAGACGCAAAATTTTAAAAATGTTTTTTTTCAGTTTTGGGTTGTTTTTAAAATCTTTTTTTTAAACTATTTCATGAACTAAACCTTTTTATGTTTTTTTGCATTTAATTTATTAAAAATTATTTGATTTTTTGGATTTGCTTTTAAATTTAAATTTTTTGTTAATGATTGCCTCTTACATATTTTTGGAAATTTTATCTGATTTTTGTTAACGATTATTTTTTACATATTTTTGGGATTTCATCTGATTTATGTTGATGATTATTTCTTATATATTTTGCTATTTGCAATGCATTTCACTGTCTGATTGAATCTTTAAATAATTTGAAATCACATCCATTTTTTCCTCATGTTTTGAAACTCAAATTAATTTTAATTTCTCAGACCTCCATCTTTGTAATTAAACCAGACTATCCAATAAGAAAATTATGCTCAATATAAGATTCACAATTGACTGGATGGACCAGCTTTTTTTTTTTTTTACCATTTAACCAGAATGAGCCACAGCAACGCGTGGCAGGGTACAGCTAGTATATATATATATATATATACACAGAGATGTACCTTACAGAAAGCACTACTGTATTTGTATATTATTTTAAGTCTTAAAAAATACAAAATAATTCGAAATTAAAAACATAATTACCTGTTGCTATTTCAAACGAGCTAAATCTAAAAGATTCGGTGGAGCCAATTTTTTTGAACTAGAGTTTGTTGATGGTAGAGATCACAAGAGCTTGTTTTAACTTCAAGTAACTACTCAAGAGTAAAATAAAACATCTGTAGCTCGCTATCTTCAACAAACTTTTATTGCCTCTGTCTCCTCTTTGGTTAACTGATGCCGGAATTTTTTATGGGTGTCCGGAATGTCCGTAGTCACCCCAGTCCGAGACGGGGAGAAAGAGTTACAGGAGATGTTATAAACATATCAAATTTCATGATTTAACATATACTGCGGCCTCAAACCCTTCAAGGTTCAACATAAAAGTAAACTGACATTTAACGTACACAGTAGCAAATAAGAAACATCAAATGAAATACCAGAATCACAATACTAAACACAAATATATAACTTGAAATTACAAAGAGTCAAATCAAATACACATTTAACGATAAATTCTGTCGGTAAGCCAGTCAAATAGTTAAATATGCATGTAAATACGAGTTGTTTGTTTTTCAAGAGATATTTATAAATTTGAAAGATAAACAATAACTCTTTTTAGCAGACATAATTTTTAACTGCATATAACAGCAGAGAATTTTGAAGAACTGCAATTTGCCGAACGCTGCTTTAAGAGAAATATTCTCTGTTTTGTGCACATTTGTCGCCCTTAACGTAGTAATTAATGTTTGTGATTTCCCGGTTTTTTTCCCTTCCCGGAAATACACTATTCAAAAATTTAAAAACAAGTTTTTTAAATAATATCAATAATTATTACACAAAATAAGGAAAATATTTACCGTTTTTTCTTCAATTTTCGATTTAGCTTCGACTCATAAATTTTCAGATTTTTAAACGTTTTTATGTACATTTTATTAAAAATGTATGTCATGAAGCAATAAATAAAACTGAAAACGGTTTAAAATAATAAATAGTGTATCAAATGTATTTTCATCGGGGCTCCCTACAAATTTAGTATAATTTTGTGAGGCAGACAGAAATTTTAAATTCTACCTTTGAACTCAAATGAAATCTCCCAAATGTTTTGATAAATAATTTTCAAATGTAGTTAGAAGCAAAATCTGTAGAAAGAAGTATTTCGAAGGAATAAATTATTCTGAAGAAAGAAATTATTACTAATTCGAATACAAAAGAATTTATTTTGTTTATAATAAATAAATATGTCCCACTATCTTTATTTTGCAGATGTTGTTACCACCTTGATTTTTTTTTATTTTCAACTTTATCATATACATAGAGGAAAAATCTTTCCCCAAATTAAAAGTTATAATTTTTTTTAATGAAATTTATCTCTTTTAGGACTAAAGGCAAGAATTGTTAACGACTTAGAGAAAAAGGTTACAGTTAAAAATCTCGAAAGAAAAATTCGCTTCTAAAATTAATGTTCCTTTACACATGAGTTTGAAATTTAATCAGTCGAAGATGAATCAGTTATTTCTCTAATGTTGCTACTAAGAGATAAATATTAATATATTATATATAAATACTTGAAAATTACTTTGCTGCTGAAGTAACAATTACGTACGTTAAAATATTAATTATTATATTTAAGAGATTTTATTTGTATAACTGATTTTTTGTTTATGGAGTTTCTGTATTAATGTTACATAAATATAAATAAATATTAATGTAAGAATCTCACACATGAAAATTTGTTTAAGAAAAATAATGAATAAAGAAAGTTGCGAGATTGCTTAAAAATATTATCTCCCCAAAACAGTTTGGCGGTTCATTCCCTTCTTCAAATTACTAATTCAATTAAATAGCTCATAATAAAGACAAGTATCCAAATTTTTTTAAAAAAGAATTAAATATATAGTTTTAAGTATTAATACTTACTAAGTTATTCACACAAATAAAGGTCTTGGAACTTTAATCAGAGGCTCTCTCTCTACGAAATGCTATTTCTTTAAAAACTAAATACTTTCAATTCAGGAAGCGATGTTCAAAAGACAGGAACTGATTTGACCAAAACTTTGGGTTTATTTTCCCACGAGAAGCTGAAAAAATTCTCGATTCTTCGTGGGTGATATTTTTCTCTTATTATGCGTTTACCCCACAGCCGGGGTAATGAAAATTCCTCTGTCTAGGAAGTTTCAGGTAAACAATCGTAAATTGCCTCAGTGGGGTCAGCTAAAATTTATAGCCGAGGTTGAAATCCCTAGTCCAGTAAAAAAAAGCTACTTCATGGATTATTTAAGCCCCGTGTCATTCCCGGGAATACAAAAAGTACTGAAATCTGACGATTTCCCGGGGGATCCACTCTATATCAGTGCATTGAAGATCTTGTCAAGATAAGTATGTCTACTTGTATCCATAGGTCGGGTGCCATACACTCGTAAAGTCAAATCGCCACGTAATACAATATTTATTTTTTTAATCGTTACAAATTTTACTAGCAATGGTCGGCTCTTCAATTCAGTCTAAAACAAAATAATTATGTTCCACGTTTCTAAAGTGTAGATAAAAATATTTTAGAAGATAATTTCATCCAAATTTTTTCGCAACAAAAAAGCATTTTTCGGACCAAATGCCGCCCCGGACATGGGTCCGGATTGTCCGGCCCTAGAGCCGCCCCTGTCCCGACTTACATTATGAAGATCCTTTTTGGTTCAAAGTCCTAATCTTTCAGTAGGGGGACATTTCTTTTGATATTTTCTATAATGTTTCTATGTGGCACCCCAACTTTTAGAGAGCTAAATTTCTCTATCTTCCTGGGAATTTCAGTTTACCAACCTGCATTTCATGACCAGCATGCACAGATTGGTACTGAACAGTTATTTTAACTGCCTCTTCTTTTTTTCTCGGACAGCCGTCATAAAGGCAGGACATGTCTTTCCACATTTAACAGATCCTTCTATTTTCTTATGGCGTTTTCTTTCCGATTTTAACTTTGCAATACCGCTCCTGTTACAAATATAATAAGAAATTTGCCTGTTCTTTGTACTTTTCCTGACACCACCATTTTTCACAAATAAAGACTTCGTTCTTACTTCTTCCATTTTTGAAAACTTTCATCGGTATTAAACACATGTTCTTCATGTTTCAGTTCTATTTCATCATGAGATACTTCGTAATGTTTCTTCAATTCTTTCAACGTTCTAAACTTTTCATCACAAAACGCGCAGACATGTTTCCCGGCATTAACTGCAATCTTTCTCCGATAGCCCTGAAAACGGCTGTTGTTCTATCAAATGGTTATCATCCATTTTTTAACAAAAGTAATTGAAAAAAAAATCCGGCTCAGTTTGAGTAATTATTCTAAATCACCAGACCGGAAAATGGCGAACGAAATTGGTTATATATACCCGCTATGATTTTTCTAGAACATTCGATTTTGGCGCAGGGATAAAAATATTTCCCTAATCCCTACTTACCAAGCCCTCCTCTTTCCACCTGCTCTTCAGTAGACTAGCCCATTTTACTTGCAATTAAGAGACGCTAGTTGACGTTTCACGTATTTCTTGATCCATCTTCTGAATTGGAAGTGTTTTGACTGCACAGGATTTTAATCTTTCCGTCTATAAATTTCGTTTCCAATACTATGTACTAATTTTGTAATATTATTGGTTTCCAAAAAAGATTATTAATAGCATTATGCCCCTTTGTTTGAAACAACAAGACCCTTTTTGGGGTCAAAAATTTGGGTTTTTGCTTGAAGCTTATTTTGGTTAAAAAAGACAGTGAAATGGAAATTTCACAAGATAAGAGCGTCCTAAGTGAGCGTAAGTATTCCAAATAATCTTTAATTTGCTTTGTTTTTTTAATGTATGGGGGAAACATCTAAAAATTTTCCATGGTTATTTACCATTTTATTCGTTCTTTTTTAAAAACTTTATGAGATAAATATTTTTTAAAAAAAGTCAAATTCAAATATTTGAATGTTTTGGGGTTTTTTAAAAAACCTGTGGTTTTTTAAAAAAATTGGGCCCCCGATATAAGTAGGGGCTGTGGAATAATGAATTTCCCTTAACGTTTTTTTAACCCATCGGTTTGTTATTCTGAGATTGAATCCTAAAAATAGAATTTAAAATTCCATGATGCGTTATTTTTTTGTGTTGTTTTTTTAGACTTAACTCACTGTAAATGCTTAAAGTGCCACTCTGTCACCTTTGTATTAAAAAACATAATTGGGAAACTGAAATGAGACTACCCCTCACCCTAAAAAAGGAATTTCACAAATGAAATATATTTATCCCCTTTTTTTACTAAGATTTTTTTTTGACTTTTACCAAAAATTAAACATTTGTGTTGTTTATAGTACAATATTTATTAACAATTTATTGGTTTTTAATGAAATTTTGACCCGTTTTTTTTTATAAATAGAAAATTAGTCTTCATAATCTAGAAAGGTTTTTTTTTAAAAAAAAGATTTATATTTTGATTTTAAGAAAAGTTTATTTTCCTTTCCTCTTTTTCTATTATCCTTGAAAAAATTTAAAGGGAAAAAGAGTTCCTTTATTATAAAGACTTCTCTCAAAAAATGTTACCTAATTTATTGATGATTTTTTTTGTTGCTGGGAAAACAGGGCTTTTAAAAAAATTTTTATCTATTTTTAAAACCCAAATTTAAAGAGGGGAATTTTCCCCTTCCGGCCCCACACCAGTGGGGGAAAAAAAAATTAAAGGGGGATTTCAAAAGAATGAAAATAGAATAGAATAAAATTTAAGTATATCCTCATTCCCCCTTTATATTATGAAGATTTGTAACATGAAAAAAAACTTTTAAAATGTTATTCATAAAAATACCTATTTGGTCATTATTAACCCCTTGGGGCCCTGGATTTTTTAATTTGGGGCTGGTGCCTTAGTGCCCCAAAATGTTTTTATTTTTCCCCCTTTCCCAAAAGGGGGACCCTTTTTATTGAGCTACC
Source organism: Trichonephila inaurata madagascariensis (assembly GCA_019973955.1). NCBI lineage: Eukaryota > Metazoa > Arthropoda > Arachnida > Araneae > Nephilidae > Trichonephila > Trichonephila inaurata. The sequence goes on from BMAV01008917.1 coordinate 49,831, forward strand.
TGTTTAAAAAAAAGGTCCCACAGCATTGGAATACAAAAAATGGCATTGATAGTGTATGCAAAGGATTTAATTATTAGAGAAGAGGTGGGGGAAAGGGAAATTTGAAAAAAGGGTTAAAAATTTCCCGGGTTTATAAACTGCCTTCAAATTTTTTTTTTTTTTTTCGTTTTAGGTGCTCTTTTTCCTTCCTTCTTCATTTGCTATCATTTTTCCACCCTGTGTAATAGGGGCTTTTTTAAATTTTTTTGTATGAATGCATTGAATGCTTTTAATTTATTTATTTTTTCCAACCATGTTTTAGGATATATCACTGAAAAAATTAAAAAAAACTGTAATTTATTTTTTTTTACCATATTTTTTCCCGTATATAACCCGGATTATGTGTTAAAAAATTTTAAAATTTTAAGGAGTTTTTTAAAAAGGGCCCTGGATTATTTTGAGAAGAAACATTCTCCATTAGAAAAAACTAACAATAAAGTTTTTTAAAAAAATGGGTTTATGTTTTTATAAAAAAAAAAATAGATGGGGCCATGACCTAGATGACGGGTTTCGGGCCAAAATAACTAGTTTTTTTCCAATTACATTCAAAAAAAACCCAAATTGATTTCCTTTGGGAAGGGGAAAAAAAGTTACTTAAATGGCTGGCAATAATTTTCCCAATTTTTTCTTGACAAGAGCTATTTATGTCCTTTGAAAGTTTTTATCATGTTGAAGCAAAAAACTTTAATTTCACTGCAAACTTCAAGTAAAAGTTATAGAGAAGGGTACCAAAGTCGGAAATTGGGGAAGCTGCAAGGGTTTTCAACATTGACGACCCGAATATTCGCCAGGGGAAAAAAAAACAAGAAAAATTTTACCCTTTAAAAGAGCCGACTGGGAAAACCTCAAGACCAGAATCAGAGGGAAAAAAAAAAAAAAAGGATTTTAAAAAAAGAGAGAATGGAAAAGTAGTCTCGACTTTAATTTTTTTTTCTGTTAATTCCTAAATTAAAAAAAAAAAAGATTTTTTTCCCCGGGGGAATGTTTTGTTTAACAACTAAAACAAAAGATGGGAGTAGCAAAAATTTTTTTTTTTTATTGAGGGTTATCATAAAAAAAAATTTTCAAAAAATATTTAAAAAGATGTTAAAATTACATTTTTTTTTGTACAATTTCTTTCTTCTATTTTTTAATTACATTCTGTATTTTTTATCTTACATGACACTCATTATCGGCAGTTTATATTTCGGATTATTCGCCTTAAAAACTGCAGCACATTATATGCTGCTGCGGATTATACAAAGTTTTTTTTTACTCGAAAAAGGCTTTGCGGATTATACGCCGCTGCGGATTATATACAGGAAAATATGGTATATTCTAAATTTAGATATGAAATTTTTTATTTTCATTTTATTATTTTACCTTTTTTTTTTTTTTAATGTGGAAGTATATAAAAAAATTTTATGTGGGAAAAATACGCTTTTTCTTTTCCTTCAGTAAACCGTGTAGTAAAAAAATGCATCTGTGGGGAAAATGGTTTTTGGGGGGGGTGAATTTCATAAATTTTCCTCGGCAGTTAAGGGTTGATGACAAAACTGCTTTAAATTAAAACAAAAAAATTATTATGCGTGAATAACAGTTCAGGAAATAAACATTTTCATTTATTTTTCTTCCTAACTCTGGTAAGCAAATGAATAATGGGCAAAGCACATGAACAATCACTATTTCATGATATAATCAAAACTACGTTACTAGTCATTTTAAACTTTGATGATCATTTTAGTTTTTGCCAATATTTTTATGATGCATAAGTCCCAAAAAATTATCTTTAACATCCATTAACTTGCTTTTGAACATTTTGGAAGATTGGGTAGCAAATTATTGTGTTTATTTTTAACGTTAGGATGAAATTCCGCCCATTTGCAGAGATGTCAAGCTATTTAATATATTAAAAGCTTTTTGTAAAGTAATTTTTAGTAGATAGAGCGGGATATGTGGAAATATATGCAATTCATGCTATATACCATACATGGTAAATGTTTTTTAAAAAGTCGGTACATGCTGTCTTTAATGTATTTACAGTCGGACCTCTATTTAAAAAAGTTGCTAAATCCCCCCAAAAAGTTGTTATGTGGAAAATTCATTAAATAAATTCATCTTTTAATGTACTTCAAAACCACTTAAAGCAAATTTTAAATTCATAAACACTATATATTATTAAAAAAGTAATTATTCATACATTTTTGTAATTAATATCTATTTTTATATCTTACCCATAAAAATAAATAAAGCAACAAAAACACGGAAAAATCCCACTGTTTAGGAATCGTTGTATTTTTAAACTTAAAATAATTTTATATTAAAATTAATGAATTTTAATGCCATTTCCTCTAATTTTAAGCCTACAAGCAATTTTAAGCATACATTACATTGTAACCAGTAATTTTAAGCATTTTTTTTCCAAATGCATCCTTAAATTTAATTACTAATAAAATCTGTTAATTTTGTTTGAAAAATTACAGTAATTTTTTTTTCCGGTGAGTTAAGGCACCTGGTAACAGTTTATGGTCATGATCTGACAAAAAATTTTACAAGAGGAATAACTTGAAATGCCCCAAAATATTTTAAAAATAAGAAGGAAAAGCATTAAATCACAAGAGAAAAAGTTTGTTGGATAAAAAATGCACTTACCTGTTTCGAAGTTATTTTGGGAACAAAATACTAAGTAAAAATGTATTCCAGTAAAAAGTTCACAAAATACAGGTCCGACTGTATTTAACAAAAATTTACAAAAATGTAGAGAGAAATCATTTGGTGTATTAAGATTTTATTGAGTTTACTCAACCATATGTATGAAACCAGATATGTCTAAGTTGATTTATCAAAAAGTTATAAACATTTAGACAATTTAAAAGGACTCAAAATTGTAGAATTAATATTTTTACGTTAACTGCACATTTTAATTGTATCTCTTAAAAACTTCCTCCTGTGCTTGTTTATTTTTACTTTACCAAAAACAAGTGAACATTTCATTTTAACTTGCTGTAAATACAATATTTAATGGAAAATTTTGAAAAACATTTATTTCCCAATATTGTGAATGATCCAACTCAATGATAGTGAGAAAAAAAGAGAGAGTGTCCAAAAAATTAAAGAATTTTTAGTATCTACGAAATGATTCTGATATATTAATATATCCAACATATTCTTCTAGAGCATAAGCCATTGACCAAGGCTCCAAGATTTCAGTGTTACCTCTGTACTGTACTGTACTGAACTGATTTCAGCCTTGTGTTTTTGAAAGTTGAACATGTTGCATTTTTTCAATCAACCATTTGTTTACAAAAAGGTTTGGTACAGGGTTGGACAATAAATTTTCAGAGTGGTGGAGTAAAGGTTACCATTCTGTAATATTATTACAAAATTGTACTTTCGTATTATATTATTGACCATTTTTGTCAACCCAAAAAGCATTGTCAAATTCCACAACATGTTGCCTATAGCAGAAAACAGTTTCTGTGCATGTTCAAACATAATAATTCTAAAGATAACTGCATTTGGTGATGTCTTTTGATTTGGCAAAATACTAGCGTCTCAAATACAACATGGCTGGCAGTGGGAGTTTGCGTTTGGACGAGTCTATTCTGGAACGCAGGAGAAATGGGTTTCTGGCAGCCGTGTTTTGATGGGTTTCTCCCAGCCGTGTTTCAGACCATACTGTACTGTGTAATATGAATGAAAGCCGGGTTGTGGTTTGAATAAGCTTTGTTTATAAAGTGAAAATAACTTGAAGTGTATCCAGAAGAAATGTCTTGTTATAAGTTGAAAAGCTATATTGTATGTTAATTTAATTTTTTTTTGTAGAAATTATTTATATTTGCAACCAGTAGTTTTGAAAAGAATTCGTTTCTGCGTAACAAAATTTGTACTTGACTTGGAAGAAGTAGGGAAAAATAATAGTGTTCATCGGCATGTGGTATTCGTTAAAAAATTCTAACAATGAATTAGTTTTTTCTTTATCTGAAAATAATCTTCAAAGAAATACTGGTTGTATGATTATTTTAAGTATATAATATTTTTAAAGAATTTTGATGTTCTACAAATTGAATGAAAATTGGGTTCAAGTGTAGTATAGGGGCCACTTGGCGCAGTCTTTTTTTTGGTGACTAAAAGTGGTCACCAAGGTACTTTTTTTTGGAATTATTTATTTTAGAATGAATTCGATATCTCACCATAACATGAAGATAAAAATCGCCAAATCCGAAGTGCCCCCCTGTATACTACACTCTAACCGAAAATGGGCTTCTCTAACAATTTTTGTCCTATAATTCAGAAATGTTTGAACTTTTTAAAAAAAGAATTTTACTGCTTGGGAACAAAATTTCATTTCATTGAACTCATAATGACACAATAAAAATGACTTAATATTATTTTATAGTAGTTTAGTGAGAAGAACATTTTGAATGTGTGTGTGAAATCTGCCCTCGCGTAAGATCTTACATTATTTTTTTACATTCATACAATGAAAATTAATTTAGCTTATGATGAATTTTAATTTTATTAATATTGAGACATGTTATATTCTGAAAATTGGAGAAATGTATTTTGTTAGACAAATAGTATCGTTAAAACATATTGTAAAAATTTGTATTTGAATTTTTTTATGTTAGCTAATACTCTAGAATTTATAACTATTCCCCACAAAACATTAAAGTTTAAATTTTTAATTCCTAATGCTAAAATTGAATATTTTCTAACAAATTTCAGTTTTCAAGTACCTCATGTTATACTAATTATAATGAGTTTCATTCAAAGTCTCCATGAGATTTTTAGCTGTGAGATGTTTCTTCAATTCTTCAACGTTCTAAACTTTTCATCACAAAACGCGCAGATGCTGTTTCCCCGGCATTAACTGCAATCTCTTTCCGATAGCCCTGAAAAAGGCTGTTGTTCTATCAAATGGTTATTATCCATTTTTAACAAAAGTAATTGAAAAAATCCGGCTCAGTTTGAGTAATTATTCTAAATCACCAGACCGGAAAATGGCGAACGAAATTGGTTATATATAACCTTATGATTTTTTCTAGAATATCTGATTTTGGCGCAGGGATAAAAATATTTCCCTAATCCCTACTTACCAAGCCCCTCCTCTTTCCACCTGCCTTTCAGTAGACCAGCCCATTTTACTCTGCAATTAAGAGACGCTAGTTGATCACTTCACGTATTTCTTGATCCATCTTCTGAATTGGAAGTGTTTTGACTGCACAGGATTTTAATCTTTCCGTCTATAAATTTCGTTTCCAATACTATGTACTAATTTTGTAATATTATTGGTTTCAAAGATGTATAATATTAATAGCATTATGTCCCTTGATGAAACAACAAGACCCATTTTAGGTCACAATAGGGCTTTGCTTGAAGCTTATTTTGGTGCTGAAAAAGACAGTGAAATGGAAATTTCACAAGATAAGAGCGTCCTAAGTGAGCGTAAGTATTCCAAATAATCTTTAATTTGCTTTGTTTTTTTAATGTATGAGAAACATCTAGAAATTTCCATGTGTTATTTACCATCTTATTCGTTCTGTTTTAAAAAAACTTTATGAGATAAATATATTTGTAGTAGTCAAATTCAAATATTTGAATGTATTGCTTATTAAAACCTGTGGTTATTTAAAAATTGGGCTCCGATATAAGTATGCTGTGGAATAATGAAGTTCTCATGACGATTTTTTTTAACCATCGGTTTGCTATTCTGAGATTGAATCCTATTAATAATAGAATTTAGTCCATGATGCGTTATATTTTTGTGTTGATTTTAGACTTAACTCACTGTAAATGCTTAAAGTGCCACTCTGTCACCTTTGTATTACAAACATAATTAGGAACTGCAATCGAGACTATCCCTCACCCTAAAAGGAATTTCACAAATGAAATATATTATCTCTTATTTTACTAAGATTTTATTTGACTTTTATTGGTTCGGTAAATTAGAATAACATTTGTGTTGCTTTATAGTACAATATTTATTAACAATTTATTGGATTTTAATGTACTTTAGACCCGCTACTTTATAAATAGAAAATTAGTCTTCATAATCTAGCAGTTGTTTTTTAAAAAAAGATTTATATTTTGATTTTAAGAAGCTATTTTCCTTTCCTCATTATTCTATTATCCTTGATAAAATTAAGGGAAAGAGTTCCTTTATTATAAAGACTTCTCTCTAAAAATGTTACCTAATTTATTGATGACTTTTTTTGTTGCTAAGTAAAACAGGGCTGTTAAAAATTTTTATCTACTTTTAAAAACCACGAAAGATGGGAATACTTCCCTTCCGTCCTACACCAGTGGGAAAAGAAAATTAAAGGTGGATTCTCAATTAAGAATGAAAATAGAATAGAATAAAATTTAAGTATATCCTCATTCTCTTTATATTATGAAGATTTGTAACATGAAAAATACTTTTAAAATGTTATTCATAAAACTACCTATTTGGTCATTATTAACCCCTTAAGTGCCGTTGGCATTTTTACATGTCCTGCTGAGCTGGTGCCTTTAGTGCCCCAGACATGTATATTTTTCCTTCCAAAGGAGGACCTCTTGTATTGAGCTACTCTGTTTAAAACAGGTCCCACAGCATTGGAATACAATAAAATGGCATTGATAGTGTATGCAAAGGATTTAATTATTAGAGAAGAGGTGGGGAAGGAATTAGAAAGGCTATAAAATTCCAGGAGCGATGAAATTCATGCCTATGCAATTTTTCTTCTTTTTTTTCGTTTGAGTGTGCTCTTTTCCATTCTTCATTTGCTATCATTTTCGCTTACCCTGTGTAATAGGAGCTTTTTAATTTTTTGTGTATGAATGCATTGAATGCGACACTGATTTATTTTTCCAACCATGTTTTAGGATATATCACTGAACAAATTAAAAAAAAGCTGTAATTTATTTTTTATTACCATATTTTCCTGTATATAATCCGCGGATTATGTGTTAAAAAAATTTCAAATTTCAAGCGCAGCTTATTACATAAGCCATGGATTATCTGAGAAGAAACATTCTCCATTAGAAAAAGCTAACAATAAAGTTTTAAAGAAATGGTGTTTATGTTTTATAAAATAACAATAGATGGCGCCATGACTAGATGACGATTTCAGCCATATAACTAGTTTTGTCCAATTACATTCAAAATCCAATTCGATTCCTTTGGAAGTGGAAAAACAGTTACTAGTAAGTGGCTGGCAATACCTCCAATTTTCTCTCTTGACAAGAGCTATTATGTCCTTTGAAAGTTTTCATCATGTTGAAGCAAAAGCTTTAAGTTACACTGCAAACTTCAAGTAAAAAGTTATAGAGAAGGCTACCAAAGTCGGAAATTGGGAAGCTGCAAGGGTTTTCAACATTGACGCATCTGAATATTCGCTAGAAAGAACAAACAAGACCTTCAAAATTGTGACGCATATTAAAGAGCCGACGTCGCGGAAAACCTCAATGACCAGAATCAGAGGGAAAAAAAAAAAAAAATGGATTTTAAAAGAAGAGAGAATGGAAAAGTAGTCTCGATCTTAATTTTTTTGCTGTTAACTTGCTAAATTAAAAAAAAGAAAGACTTTTTCCTCGTGGAATGTTTTGTTTAACAACTCAAAACATAGATGGCAGTAGCAAAGAATTTTTTTGTTTTATTGAGATTATCATAAAAAATATTATCAAACATATTTAAAAAGATGTTACATATTACATTTTTTTCTGTACAATTTCTTACTTCTATTTTTAATTACATTCTGTATTTTTTATCTTACATGACACTCATATTATCGCAGTTTGAGGCTTCGGATTATTCGCTTAAAACTGCAGCACATTATATGTTGCCGCGATTATACAAAGTTTTTTTAATTTAAAAAGGCTTTATGATTATAATGGCCACAAGTGGATTATATACAGGAAAATATGGTATATTCTAAATTTAGATATGAAATTTTTATTTTCATTTTATTATTTTACCTTTTTTTTAATGTGGAAGTATATAAAAAATTTTTATGGGAAAATACGCTTTTTTCTTTTCCTTCAGTAAACCGCGGTAGTTAAAAAAAAATGCATCTGTGGGGAAAATGGTGGTTTGAGGGGGGTGAATTTCATAAATTTTCCTCGGCAGTTAAGGGGTTGATGACAAAACTGCTTTAAATTAAACAAAAAAAATTATTATGTATGTGAATAACAGTTCAGGAGAATAAACATTTTCATTTATTTTCTTCCTAACTCTGGTAAGCAAATGAATAATGGGCAAAGCACATGAACAATCACTATTTCAGTGATATAATCAAAACTACGTTACTAGTCATTTTAAACTTTGTATGATCATTTTAGTTTTTGCCAATATTTTTATGATGCATAAGTACCAAAAATTATCTTTAACATCCATTAACTTGCTTTTGAACATTTTGAAGATTGGAGTAGCAAATTATTGTGTTTATTTTTTAACTGTTAGGGATGAAATTCACGTCATTTGCAGAGATGTCAAGGGCTATTTAATATATTAAAAGTTTTTGTAAAGTAATTTTAGTAGATAGAGCTGATGGAAATATATGCGAATTCATGCTATATACCATACATGCAGTCAGAAATGTTGTTAAAGTCAGGTACATGCTGTCTTTTAATGTATTTTACAGGCCGGACCTCTATTTAACAAAGTTAAGCTAAATCCCCCCAAAAAAAAAAGTTCGTTATGTGGAAAATTCATTAAATAGAGATTCATCTTTTTAATGTACCTCAAAACCACTTAAAGCAAATTCTTAAATTCACAAACACTATATATTGTTAAAAAAGTACTATTCATACATTTTGGGGTTCTCAATATCTATTTTTATATCTTACCCATAAAAATAAACTAAAGCAACAAAAACATCGAAAAATCCCCACTGTTTAGGGAACACGTTGTATACTTTAAACTTAAAATAATTTTATATTAAAATTAATGAATTTAATGCCATTTCCTCTAATTTTTAAGCCTACAAGCAATTTTAAGTATTGAGCATTGTAAATCAGGTAATTTTAAGCATTTTTTTTTTCCAAATGCATCCTTAAATTTAATTACTAATAAAATCTGTTAATTTTGTTTGAAAATTACAGTAATTTTTTTTTCCCGGTGAGTTAAGGCACCTGGTAACAGTTTATGGTCATCGATCATGACAAATGTGCTACAAAGAGGGAATAACTTGAAATGCCTACCCCAAAATATTTTAAAAATAAGAAGAAAGCATTAAATCACAAGTAGAAAAAGCTCACGTATCCCCTGTCCATTATTTTGGGAACAAAATACTAAGTAAAAATGTATTCCAGTAAAGCTCACAAAAATACAGGTCCGACTGTATTTAACAAAATTTACAAAATGTAGAGAGAAATCACGGTGTATTAAGATTTTATTGAGTTTTACCAACCATATGTATGAAACCAGATATGTCTAAGTTGATCAAAAGTTATAAACATTTAGACAATTTAAAAAGGACCTCAAAATTGTAGAATTAATATTTTTACGCTAATCCGCACATTTTAATTGTATCTCTTAAAAACTTCCTGTGCTTGTTTATTTTATTTTTACCAAAACAAGTGAACATTTCATTTTAACTTGCTGTAAATACAATATTTACTGAAAATTTTGAAAACATTTATTTCCCAATATTGTGAATGATCCAACTCTAATGATAGTGAGAAAAAGAGAGAGAGGTCCAAAAATTAAAGAATTTTTAGTATCTACTAAAATGATTCTGATATATTAATATATCCAACATATTCTTCTAGAGCATGGAAGCCATTGACCATGCCCAAGATTTCAGTGTTACCTCTGTACTGTACTGTACTGAACTGATTTCAGCCTGTGTTTTTGAAAGCGAACATGTTGTATTTTTTCTCAATCAACCATTTGTTTACAAAAGGTTTGGTACAGGGTTGACAATAAATTTTCAGAGTGGTGGAGTAAAGGTTACCATTCTTGTAATATTATTACAAAATTGTATCTTCAAACATTATATTATTGACCATTTTTGTCAAACCCAAAAGCATTAGTCAAATTCCACAAATATATAAGCCTATAGCAGAAAACCGCTTCGTGTATGTTCAAACATAATAATTCTAAAGATAAACTGCATTTGCATGTCTTTTGATTTGGCAAACTACTACGCCTTCAAATACAACATGGCTGGCAGTGGAGTTTTATGCTTGACGCAGTCTATTCTGGAACGCAGGAGAAATGGGTTTCTGGCAGCCTGTTTTGATGGTTTCTCCCAGCCGCAAGTGTTTCCCAGACCATACTGTACTGTGTAATATGAATGAAAGCCGGGTTGTGGTTTGAATAAGCTTTGTTTATAAAGTGAAAATAACTTTGAAGTGTATCCAGAAGAAATGTCTTGTTATAAGTTGAAAAGCTATATTGTATGTTAATTTAATTTTTTGTAGAAATTATTTATATTTGCAACCAGTAGTTTTGAAAAGAATTGTCATGCGAACAAAATTTGTACTTTGACTTGGAAGAAGTAGGGAAAAATAACAGTGTTCATCGGCAGTGTGGTATTCGTTAAAAAAATTCTAACAATGAATTAATAGTTTTTTTCTTTATCTGAAAATAATCTCAAAAGAAATACTGGTTGTATGATTATTTTAAGTATATAATATTTTAAAGAATTTTTGATGTTCTACAAATTGAATGAAAATTGCCCAAGTGTAGTATAGCTTACTTTACAAAAGAAGTCTTTTTTGGTGACTAAAAGTGGTCACCAAGGTACTTTTTTTTGGAATTATTTATTTTAGAATGAATTGAGCACCACCATAACATGAAGATAAAAAATGCCAAATCCCGGCGCCCCTGTATATACTCACACCCCAACCTAAAATGGGCTTCTCTAACAATTTTGTCCTATAATTCAGAAATGTTTGAACTTTTAAAAAAAGAATTTTTACTAAGCTTGGGGAACAAAATTTCATTTCATTGAACTCATAATGACAATAAAAATGACTTAATATTATTTTATAGTAGTTTAGTGAGAAGAACATTTTTGAATGTGTGTGTGTGTGGAAATCTGTTCCCTCACAGAAGATCTTACATTATTTTTTACATTCATACAATGAAAATTAATTTAGCTTAGATGTAATTTTAATTTTTATTAATATTGAGACGTGGTTATATTCTTGAAAATTGGAGAAATGTATTTTTGTTAGACAAATAGTATCGTTAAAACATTTTGTAAAAATTTGTATTTGAATTTTTTTTTTTATGTTAGCTAATACTCTAGAATTTATAACTATTCCCCACAAAACATTAAAGTTTAAATTTTAATTCCCTAATGCTAAAATTCTGAATATTTTCTAACAAATTTCAGTTTTCAAGTACCTCATGTTATACTCACTATAATGAGTTTCATTCAAAAGCTCCTCCACTGAGATTTTTTTAGCTGTGAGAGATGGTCTGACAAAAGGGATACCAGCAAACATTGTAATGTTGACATCCTGCTTATGGGGAAAAGAGAAAAAGACCTAAGAATGTTTTAAAACCATGTTGTGTGATTGAGTACAATAAAATGGAATGTGGGAGGCATCTAACACGAAAGCAACAGTTGGTGTGTTTTTCGATATGCAAAAATATTGTGCAGCATGACTCATTAATCCCTGTTTCCTACATGGAATTTCAATCTTTAAAATTTTCATTATTGAACTTATATAACTTTTTCGAAAGAGTAATGTTTTTATTTTATCTATTTGTGTTCTACCCAACTCACTTTGAAAGTACTTACACCTAATGTCTTTTCCTCAAAAAACTAGTGTAAAAATTTTTTGAATTGTAAAAGAGAAATACATTTCCATTAACAAAAGGTCTGCACACTGTAATAAACTAATTTAGATAAAAAAAAATCATGCTGAAATTTCAACTGCATAAGTTTTTTAAAATGTCTTTGCAGTTATATACCTATATATATTTAACATAATATTTAGCATTCACATTAACATTTTTAAATCTTGTCTATACTAGACAGCTACAACTAATCTTCATTCTAATGAAAATGTTGTGATCCAATGCTACTTTAAAAATTAAATAAAGGATAAAACATGTGCTCACAGCAAGCCTCAAGGTTAAATAATGCAATGCTAGATACTCTTCAAGATAGAGTAGAAAATTACATACATTGCTTAGCTATCTAAAGCAAAATGTAGAATGATTCAACAGATGTAATGGAATGTATGTGTCCTAAATTAGTAGAATTTTAGACTTTGCTCCAAACTTTCTAACAATAATTCAAAGATTTGAGCATTTAGAGTATCGCCATGAAGTTGGGAAGGATTTTTAATCACCCTGTGTTACAAAAACTGTAAATGACTTGTTTGAAGCATTTTTATGAAAACAGCACCATTTCATTAAAAAATTCCACATTTTTTCCTGCATTACGTATTTTTTTTTATAATATGCAAAGGTAAGGTATCTTCAAAAATAGCTCAGCTGAGAAGGCATAAAGTTGGCTAAAGTTTAACCAGCTTATGCATTCAAAATAATGAAGAATGGTCAATTAGCTGCACAAAAGGTAAAGACATATATATATTGTGAAAAGAAATGTTACATGCTCTAAAGAATGCATTTTGATGTGTAGGGAATGCAACCACTGTTTGCATAATTTTACATGTACATGCATTGATAATGCAGTTTAGTGGAATATGTGCAAACATATACATTTTATTTGCAGTAAAAATTTGAAATCAATAGTACTATTCAAGAGGAAAGACTGTCCTTAGATTCAGGTATAACAGATGAAGAAATTTTTTGTGAAGATTGGAAAGTTTTGGAAAAAGAAGCACATGTGGATAATTTGAGGGCCACATCTACACAGACAGAAATTTCCAAGAAAGAATTCCAGAAAGAATACATGCAACTAATAAATAAAGCATCCCCTGAACAACATTTTAAGAAATACTGTCAATTCATCGCATTTATTCTCTGAATCTAATCAAGAAATTGCATCGAGAACTTCGAATATGGAGCCGCTAAATAAAAAGATAAAGACACAGAAATATGTTTCAACAAACAAGACTTCTCAGAAAACTTCAACTACATTGAGAAAACCTACCCAAGAAGAATGTCAAAGTATATCAACAAGTCTGGTTTTGACAACAAAATCAGTATAAAATGAATTTTCGATTTTAACATTATTAATTTTGGACTGACTTTTTGATTTAAAATGACTGGAAATCAAAAGAGTAGTTAATCTATTATTTATTTAAAATACTATTTAGAATTTCTAGTATACATGTGCAATATATGTAATATTTTATTGTAGGTGTTTTTAGATCATAGTGCAATGCTGATTAACTAGAAGGTGTTTAATAATTCCTAATGATTTATGCATATGTGCAATACATGTATATGTTCCTTTTTACTATAAGTCATTCCAATATAGAGATCCTGATTCACAAGAAGGCATTTAAAAAATTTTAAGTCTATATATTTAAATTCCTGGAAAGTATGTAATGAGCAATATATATGTTCTTTTTTGTATATAAAAGCCCTAGATCCTCATGCTGTGAAAACTCCAGATTAGCAATGTATTCATAATAGTTGATTTAATTAAAAAAAGAACACATTTGAATTTTTGCAAATGGGTAGAGAAGCTTAAATATCATTTTAAATTTCAAATGGTATAACTAAAAGCAGTCTTAAAGTAAATTATTCATAATAAAATTTCAATTTATGAAAAATTTAAATACACATTTTGTATTTTAATGTATTGCTCTTTATTTCTAGAAAGAAAAGATTTTTTTTTAAAAAAACTTAGATACACTTATAACTCAAATATTTTTACATATGTATTCGCCAAAAAAGGAACTTTTAAATAAAAATTTCTTATGAAGTTATTCTAAGTTCTTCTTTGGTCTCAAACTACTTGATCGCTATTAAATAAGTCTGAGTTTAGCATCTTTCTGAAATATGTCAAATTATATGAGGCCTACCACAAAATGTAAACAGCTCTAATGACATTAGGAGTAGAGTAGTAAGTTATCTCTCAAAATGTTTAATTAATGTTGTGGTTTACACTTAATTCTAAATCCCATAAAAGCAAGAACTGAGTCAAAAGAATGCATGTAAATAAAAAATAATTTTGAATAAAACTACATTTCTGCAATTTCAAAAGCTCCACAAAATGTTTCCATCAATCATTGATTGTTTTAACTTACTTTTTACTCTTTTCAATAAGATGCTTTGACTTTTTGGCTGCATTTTAAAGAAAAATTAAAATAATCCTATTAAAGAGAAGTCTAACATTTCAGATGTAAAAAATTACTGTTGCATTATTTATAATATTTTGTTGGTGACAATCACTAATACTTCTAATTTTAGAGTAATAAAAAATAGAATCAGTAAACTTCTAATATATTTTTCTCGCTTTCAGGAGAAAAAATCTTCTGTAGTAATTTATTTTATATTGATCTTGCATTCATTCAAGTTCCTATAAAGGGTCATTAATTCTCTCTACAAGTGCTACTGATTAAAAACAGTGATAGTGCAGATTAAGACAGTCTTAATCATATCTGTAATTTTAATAAATAATAGTATCTTTTTATAGAACCATAAATTTTCATCAAAACCTAATGATGTTAAATGAGCAAACATTTGATCTCCAAAGTGAATTTCTGTTATACCTCAGGTAAATCTTAATTCTAGTTATAGTTAAATTTGGATAAAAAATTATCTTTACCTTTATGTGCTGCAATTGATAATATTTCACTTTTTGTGAACATGTATCCTCTTTTATCCTGGTTTGCACCATTTCATATTTACACCTTGGAAGTTCAGAAACCAGCCTTACATTTTCAAGTATATAGGGAATATTTAAAATGAGTATGGAAAAATACAGCAAGATAATGCATTTGATATATATATGTATATTAAAAAATAAGTAATGCAACTCAAATGTAACATTCGGTATAGAACTTCCTGTGAGAAAATGTATTAATTTTACTATTTACAAGATGAGCGTCACAATTTATAAAAGGTAGTTTGAAAACTAGCTTATAGTAGTTTTAAAACTGTTATCTTGTACAATTTTATACTAAATTGAAAGGTTGGTAATTATATGTGAAAATAACTGAATGTAATTTTTTTTTGCACATTAGATATTAATTTGAATGTAAGAATATATGTGAAAATATTTATTGTTACGTTACTTTGTTGGAAATTTCAAACCAAACAAAATTATGGATTATATACATTCCTGACTTATTTTTTCAGAGTACTCTTTTAATGTATTTTTATTTGTGTTTTATAAGAATTTTGTTTGATTGAGGTACTAGCTGATGTTTTTTATTAGGCTAAATGTATTTATAATTTTAGTCTTTTGAAGAATATTTGATAGTGACTAGTCAATGTACATCATTGCATTCATATAATTGTTTTAATTAATATTCATTTTAATTGTCATAACATTGTGGATTTCACTTATAAATATGTATAGTGTTGTAGAAATTTTTGTTTGAAATAAAGTAATTTGTACATTAAATTTTTTATTTGACTGAATTAAATTACACAGATTGTATTAATACATTGGAATAACTTCTTTATGAGTTATTCATGAAAATTTTTCTAGGTTACCATAACTTTAAAAATAAATTAAAATTGAATGTGAACTAAGTTATTAAGAAACAAAAATATAGATTATATTTACCCTTGTTTGAAAGACAATACATTAAAATCACTACAGAAGTATTAGAAATCATTCAGTGATATTTTTTACTCTATATTAGTGGTCTTCAAACTGTATTCCACCGAACACTGAGGTTCCAAAAGTCAATAAAAAATATCGAGAAGAAATAAATATGTATGCAAAGTGGATTTATGTTCTCTATGAAGTTTGTACAGTTACAAGTATCAAAAGCTCATCCTATTCATAAAAACTGAAAATTTTATTTATATATAATAGCTTTATTTTGAAACACTTTTTAAACTTTTATTATAATATAATAAAAGAATATTAAAATGTGTGTTTTATATTTATATACAGTCGACTCGATAATTTGAACTTTCGATAATACGAACCTCTCGCTAATTCGAAGTATATGCTCAGCTCCTAGAAAAACTCTTGATATTTCAACAAAAACCCAAAGTTTTGTACCTCAATATTTGAAGTAAAATTTGTAGTTGGCCGGACTACAACACGCATAATTCAAGCTTATCCTATAAAACTCAAAACCGAACCTTCAATATTATGAAGTTAGATTCACTTCCGTGAAAATCAATTATCCCACGAGCGGTTTTTACTGAACTTATTTCAGTGCAAATTATGCATATTGGGATAGAATAACTACTTTATTATTTTTCCCGGGTATTTGCTAAGGGAAAATTTTGATTATTCCTAAGCCATCTGTTTTTTTTTCCGCTGGATACCCGAGATTTAGATGGATAAAGGAAAACTGCTTTTTTTTATTCTGTGCAGTAAGGGAGTGATGCTTCCTTTTTACAAGTATTGCATAATAATTTTGTTTTTGCTTGAGTATTTATTACTAATAATGAGTCACATTTAAACAGATGTTTTTTTTTAAATAAAGCACTCAAACTACATCCAAGATAATTCAACAGAATCGTTTATGGCAGAGAACTTGAAAGCGAGAAATAAAAACCTTTATATAAAAATGTATGAGGCAAAGACCGGAGAAAAGGGATTTAATTTTATTCTATTTTTTTAAAAAAAGAAGGGTGATGTGCTATTAAGAATTGCTCCACGCCCATAGTTGTCAACCCTGCTATTAAGTATACCCGTATGAGGTGAACTGTGAATATGCCTTGTGTTCATTTTGATTCCAAATTTTAAATTAAAAATATTTTTTTACAAAAAAGGTGTGGTGTTTTCTTCCTACCTGTTAATTTGATAAACCTTGGGTCACTACTTTAGCCCTCACCTCAGTGTCGACTTATCACGAGAAAGGAACGACATGTCCCCTTTTTAAAAAGTACAAGTGCTAAACTTTCTGAAAAGCAAAAGGTGATAGAATCAGTTGAAGAAAGGTGAGAGGAAGGTCGATGGACAAATCATTTGAAATCCCACTGAGCTCGCTCCACTATTCTGAAGAATAAAGAGAAAAATCTTAAGGCATCTTCGAGTAGAGTGAGAAACGTTTGTAAGGCGAAATTTTCGCCTTGAACAGTGGTTTAGTTTCATGGATGAGATGTCGGGGACAGAATTTTCCCGATGGGTGGCTCTTATTGAAGGAAAAGGCAAAGCTTGCCAAAGAATTAGGAATGATTTTTCGGATGGGGGACGGCCCAAAATTTTAAAAAAAGGAATGGAATGGTTTCAAAAAATGTGGGGAAAACCTCGTGTGACATTAACGTTGTTCTGTGGGAGAACTCGGCCAGATCTAATAAAGGAGTACGAACCCCATAACATTTTCAACACCCGGGAAAAAACCGGGCCTTTTTCAAGTGTTTGCCAGGAAAAACACTTTACATTCAAAAAGAAAATGCCATGAGGAAAACATAGCAAGGAGAGGTTAACTATTTTACTGGCTGTAAACATGGGGCGGGTCAGAAAAGATTACTCCCCTCATCATAGGAAAATTCAAAACCTCGGTGTTTCAAGGGATAAACCCGCCATACCAAATAGCCAAACAAAGCATGGATGACCACCAAACCCTTTAATGAATGGTTGGGGGCTCACTGAACACGGATATGAAAAGAGAGCGACATATTCTCTTATTTTTAGACAACGCGTGCACAAGAACGCACCCCCTTTATCAAATGTGAAACTTCAATTTTCCTCCAAACTCAACCTCAAAACTTCAGCCACTGACGGATCATACATAATTTTAAAACTTTTATCGGCGTGAAGTTGTTAAAAGCGTTTTGGGTAACCTCGAAAATCAGCAGAATGTAAAATTCTATTTTAACAGTTTTGATCATGATTGACAAGGCTTGAGAGCTGTTACTCCTTTTACAATTCACAGCTGTTTTAAAAGTCAGGCTTCCCCACCGCTGGGTTGATGTGGGCGATACACTCACAATTTAAGCTGAACCATCCCTTTGGGGAGCTCTTACAGAACAAGATTTGACGCTTGGACGACTCACTGTTGGTTCAACGACATTGCTGTATGGGAGCTTCTATCTGAGCTTGAAATTGTGGCTTTGGGCCACTATAAAACAGAAAAATGATGAAGGAATCGGGGGAGTTGACTGTAACTCTGTCAGAAGCTGAAGAGTCACTAAACAAACTATGCACTTTTCCTTCAAAATCATGTTGATGAGATATTTTACAGGCTTCATTTGTTCTAGAAAAATCTATTGACAAAAGTTAGATTAATGTCTTAAAACAAAAAAAGATAACAGATTTTTTTTAAAAAAAAGGATTAATTATAAATAGTATGTATATTCTTTTTAAAAGTTGTTTTCAAGACATAAGTGTATTCTTTTAATATAGGACTCTTAACTTCTGTTTTATTTTTATACTGTATAAAATGTAATTTAAAATAAATTATGTACAATTGTTGCTTTATTACATAGTTTAAAAAATTTAAATGTGTTAAAAAAAAAACTTCTTTTTTTATTTTTGAGATTTTTTTTTTCCTCCCCCTCTTGGGTTAATTTCCGGAATTTTAAATTAAATTTTTTTCATTGGTCCCTCCAACGGGTTTGAGTCGACTGTATAAAATTTCCTACTAGATTGTAAAAATTTTCCCATTGTTTTAATAAAAAAGGAAACCTTTTACATTTGGGGGAAAACAAAATCCTATAAAAAGGGGAATTGAGGGAATTTTAAATGAAACTGTTCAGCTACATGAGGATTTGGTGGGTCTTTTAAAATTTTTGGAACCATGGTCAAGTGACAAGGAGGGCCCTGATTTTAAACCCCCCTCTCCTAACACCCCCAAGGGGGAGGACATTTTAAGCTCTCAATGAATTTAATGTGCTTTTCCCCTGCATGGTAGGGTTTTTTAGGGGGGTTCCCAAGCTCTAACCCCATGACTCCCAGCCATGATCCAATCCCTTGACCACTAGGCTACCAAGGGCCACTATAAATGAGGGAAAAGGAACAAATTATAAAGGGTTGATTTTAAAAAATCTAAATTTAAGAAAGAAAAGCTGTTAAATTTTAGGTTGAAAAAATACAAAGTTTTTTCCCCTGCAAAAAATTTTTTAATGCCATTCAGAAATTGTGTTTAAGTAAATATACTTCTAAAAGGGGGGGGCTAAAAAAAACAAATTAAATTCAGAATATATACACCCCTTAATCCCCAATAGACCTAAACTTCAAAAATTTTTTAAAAAAAATAGCATATATTTCAAAGTTACTATATATAATGATAGGAAAAGTGAGAAATTTGGAAATCAAAAAATTAATAATAAAATTAAAACTATTTTAAAAAATTAAATTAACTTTTTAAAAAATAAATGCAATACTTTTTTTTTGTCTTAAATAAAAGTATTAATAACATGTTGATTTATTTTTAAATATTATTTTTGGGATTTTTTCCCGGGGGATGTATTTTGTGGAATGGGATTCCAAAAACATTTCCCTAGTTCTGGGGTTCCATAAAAGAAAACCCTTTTCAAGTTCTAGGGATTTTGTGAGTTAAAAGTTTGAAGACAATTTCCCCTCTATATCAGTTAATATATTTTTTTGGGTCCCGGAAATCAAAAGGTTCCAAATTTTCTACTCAAACATTGATAATTTGATTTTTTTTTAAAAAACCCCTTTTTTTGGATTTTTCCAAATTTTCCCAAGAAACTACTAATAAACCAAATATTATTTTTTCCATTTTTTTTTTAAATGTTTTTTTTATTAGGTCAGTTATTAGTACATACTTTTTATAGTTTTTAAAAAATTCAGGGAGAAATTTTTTTAAAGTTAGCACTGAATAAAATTGAAAAAAGTATAAATGTTTTTTTCGGAAAATTTATTTTTAGATACTTTCTCAGAATTCTCATTGAATTTTTTAGGAAGAAATAATTTTTGAAATTTAATACCCTTAATTTTTATTTATTTATTTGAAAGATAAGTAATTTATCTCAGGGGAAATTAAAAAAAATATTTTTTCCCAAGGACTTAATCTTCTTAATTTTGTTTTAAGAACATGTATTAAAAAAAAATTTTAAAAAAAAACATGTTTTATAAGTACAAGTTAAAACAAAATGAAAATATTATAATTTCAACTTAAGGGGGAAAAAAAAATTTCTCAAATAAAATTTTTATGTAAAATTTCCCCTGGGAAATACATCATTAGAATCTTATGTAACCTATTTTCCTAGAGAAAATGTTCTTTTTTCTTACATCTTCAAAAACATTTTAGGGCTAGTATTGGGAAAGGGAAATTTATATAAGAAAGAGACTACAGATTACATTTTTTAAAAATGGGTAACTTGTTTTTTTATTGACTAACTGCTTTTTGGGGAAAAAAAACTTGTCTTTAACTTGTTTATTTGTATAGGTAAATAATTTACTTTCCCAAAATTTTAAAAAAAAAATACTTTAAAATAATAAAAACCCCCCTTTTAAATTTAAAAAAAAATTAAAAAAAAATCTAATTTTTTTATCATAAAATAAAACCCTTAAAAAAAAATTTTTAAAATTTCCAACCCAAAAAATATTAAATTTTTAAAAAGTAAATTTTTTTTGCTGGATTACATGTCCATTTATATAGAATTTTTCAGATCTACTCCCCAAACATTATTCTTTTTGTTATTTTTTATTTATAAAAAAGATGAATGTTTTCAACTTTTTTTTTTACTAAAAAGGGGTTGTTGAAAATTATGGGTTTATTGCAAGATTAGTACATTATATTGGGAAATATTTATAGGGTAATATTTTCTTTATGAAAATACAAATGCAAAAATTTAAATGAACACTAATTACAACGTTTAAAAAAAAAGATATCAAATATTATGCTATTAACTGTCAACAAATGTTAATTTATTTAGTTTTTAAACAATTTAGAAGCTTTAGCTCAAATTTGTGAAAAAAGCAAGATCTTTTTTAACATTTCCCCCATTACTACTGTCAAATTAAAATTTTCGGATTTTTCATGTCCCATTCAATGATATAGAATTCTTCCCGTCCAAATTTTCCCCTTCCCTAAAGATTTTCCCCGTCCCCAACGCTTTGGTATAGGTTTTTCCCGGGCCGTGGCTTTCCTTGTCACGAGTTCAGGCCCCCTTTCCACTAAAGACCCCCGTTTAGGGGGAGCGGGGTGCACGTTAAAAACTTGAGAGCTGAAACGTCCACCCGTTGGTGTGGTAGTTTGGAGAGGGGGGGCCGGGTCAGGTTTCGTCCACGTCCTTTTTACCATGGTTCAAAATTACGTGGTCTGTCGCCAAAAACCCTCGTGTAGCTAAACAGTGCGACGTTAATAATCAATCAAATCTCCAACGCTTTTTACTAAAAAAAAAGTCTGCTAGAAACCGGGTTTTCCTGCATTGAGGGAAAAGACTCCCTCCACACGCATGGCAGTAAAAAATTCCCCTTGCCGCTGTGTCGTATTTTTAGATACTAGTTCCCAAAAATTGGGGGGTCAACAATGTAAAATGTAAGTACTGAAATTCATTTATTGATTTTTTTTAAATCAGTTGTAGACAATTTAAATCTTTTTTAAATTTTTTTTCTGTCATCCTTATATATTTTTTATATTATTTTTTAGCTAGTATGCATAATATTAGAGAGTAAAAGTGAGTTTGTCTGGTTGTACATTTTGTTGCTAAAAATGTAGGTGCTAATTTGATATCGGAGTGCTTTGCTCCAAGTTGTTTATGTTTGCTAAGATGGGCGCGTGTTAATTTGATATCGGGGTAGTAGCGTCAAGCTGTTGTTTATGTTCGCCAAGATGGGCGATAATATTACAATATGGTTATCGTAATATTTTCATCGTCTGTCGATGTGGTTGCCATGGGGATAACGTATATTAGAAATAACTTATTCGTTTTTCCCGCTATAACCCTTTAATTTCAGACGATATCTTTAAAAACTTAACCATTTTCAGTTTAATTTTTCTGTTTGCGTCTTCTGTTTAATTATGGGCTACTTTCGAATATGGATATTTCTAAAATGAGTGAGTTCTAGAATATTTTTTTCTTAAAAGAATAAGTGTTGTGCTTTTAATTATCGCTACAAATAATTTATTTTCGTTTTAAAAATGTTTTTTTACGTTCTTTGTTCGATGAAATTCGTTGAAGGAACTTACACTGCAAGTTTCATATTGCACGCTTTCACTACTTTGTAATTGATATTTTAAATTAATTTTAACATACATTATGTAATTATTTTATTCATAATGAAAAAAAATGCAATTATTACTATGTGTAATAATCATAATATTCGTTACTTATAATTGTTTCTTTTAGCATTTATTTATAAATATTACTACATACTTTGTTATTTATTTATAATTATTATTTAATTATAGTTATTATCTTATTCATTTATAACTATTTTTGTTTATTTATAACTGTTATGTTATTTATTTATAGTTCTGTATTACGAGTTCTCTTGTGCATTATTTTTATTTTTTTACAATTCGACGATTATTTTTAATAATTACTATTTAATTATATTATGATTATTGTTTCTAATAACCGTTATATAATCGTACTATATGAATATTACATAAAATTACGATAAAATAATATTATGAGCTTATTATATCCTGCTTATAATACTATTATTAGTACATGTTACTTTTTATTACATATTAATCATTATTTATTGATTGATCTAGGTTATTCTCAATCTCTTCCTATATCCTTTATTTGAAATACATTTAAATGTATTTCAAAACATTTCTTTAAAATTGTGTATCATTAAACTACCGCTAGGCCTCGATATTGGATTTCAGTCCAGCAGCAAGAAACGCTGCTTGGCGTGATCCTTATCACACCAAGCAGCAATTGGCGCTATTACCCCCGTTATCAAATTAGTTCCAATGGGCGATAATATTTTTGTGTTATAATGTGGCTGTGCCATGGGGATGATGTACATTATATTTAATTTTTAGTGTTTTTTTCTGTGGTAACCCTATTAATTTCAGACGAGTTTAATTCGATTTCTTTAAAATTTAACTGTTTTCATTGCAATAATTCTTCAAGCTACTTCAGTCTTCTGTTGTGTTTTGTGCTATTTTTGAATATGGATATTTCTAATATTATTGATGAGAACCCGTATGTTTTTTTTAAAGAATATTAGGGCTGTGCTTTTAATTATTGCTGCAAATAGCTCATTTCCACTATATTTTACTTTTTAATAATACTATTTTAAGCGTTCCTTGTTCGATGAAATTGATTAAAGGAACTCGCAGTTTTTTCAATATTGCAAGATATCAGCACTGTGATAAGTTGTGGCCAAGTGTGTGATGTTGTTGTACTTTCATCAACAGACATATTCTTGAGGACAGCACAATTTATTACGAACTTAAAAAATAATTTTAAATTAAGTGACCCACGCGGGTAATACTTCAAAATAGCCCACCGACCTAACGCGCCGGTGCTTACAAAGCTCTCCAGCTCTATACTAAAAACCACATTCTTCGGAGAGAGCACAGTGCGCACCTCCTGGTGAAGGGAGGAAACACTACACCCCCACACAAGATTGATGTGTCGCATGATACTCAATCTGACTATAAAACATAAAAATAAGATACATTCATATCATACACTAATATACATTAGCTTAGCATTACTTCACACATAAAAATAAAAATAAAAAGTATATATAAGAATTACACAAAACTAAATTGAGAAATACCATTTTGATATAATTAATTATACCATAATAAAAAAAATTGAGGGAATTTAAGGAATTCACAGGAATAAAGAACATTAATATAAAAGGAAATATTATTAGAAAGAAAAGAAACATTAGCATTTTTTAAAAAATGTAAATAGATTACAAATAATATATAATGGATACACAAAGGGAGATAAAAGAAAATAATTATTCTCTAAATCTAAAATTTCCTTTTACAATTGAAAACACATTTGTTACACCAATCGGGAGAGTGCATCAGCATGAGGCATTTTTCACACCAGGACAATGTTTGATTGTCACATTGAACTTTAGTGCAAAAGCCCATCTTTGTAGCCTTGCAGATTGTGGTGCACTTTTCGTTAAGTAAGGCAAAGGGGGTTATGATCAGTATAAAATTCAATTTCAGTCCCAAATACCCATACTTCGAACTTCTTTAAACTCCACACAATCGCAAATGCCTCTCGTTCAATAGTTGACCATGACTGTTGAGTCTTGCTTAATTTTTTGGCTTGCATAAGCAATTGGGTAACACTTATCACCACATTTTTTGTGACAGGCAAGCAGCGATGCCAATTTGCGATGCATCTGAATGAATGGTATACGGTTTTATCAGGCACTGGAGAGTACAGCGGTATAGCTTCCACTACTTTTACCCAACTTTTCAGAAGATGAAAAGAGGAATCTCATGTTTCTCAGTCCATGGGATGGAATCAGGTACTCTCTTTTTTGAGGTGAGTTCTGTCAATGGATACCACAAGTTCTGAATATTTAGGAATATATTATTCGCGATAGTAATTACACAGTCAAGTACACTACAAGCTCAGCCTTCTTCGTTTTAGAGCACTGAGTAAATTGTTGATAACTGCAGTCTTTTCGGGATCTGGTTCATGCTTACCAGAACCGATAATATGACAAATATTTAATTTGAGTTTTTCCAAAGGCACACTTTTTAGATTCACAGTGAAATTTAACTCTGAAGTTTCCGTTAAACAGTATCAGATAGAAAAAGATGTTCTTCCCAATTTTTGGAAGATTGCGTGTCGTCGATGTAGGCACGTGAAAATTCTCTATAACACGATAATGCTTTGTTCATTTCACGCTGAAATGTAGCAGATGCATTTTCAAACAAAACTCATCACCTTGAAACGGTACTGTTGCCGATGAGTCTTGAAAGACCAGAATTTTTGCTTTGTCTTCAGCCTGGGTATAGCCAATACCCCTTCAAGAGATCTAACTTTGTGATGATATTGGCTCTTCAATAGAATGTATGAGCTCCACTGCATCTTCCATAGGAAAATCATCAGAAACACTCTCGAGTTAAGAGCTCTCTGAAGTCAACGCAAAGTCGCAGGGGTACCATCTTTCTTTGTTAACGCAAACAATTGGATAGGCTATTTCTGCGTCAGATTCTTCAGGTAAATCAAGTCACCAAAAGCTCTCTATCTCTGCTCATCAACTTTAATCTTCAAGGACTCTGGGATTTTGATATACGAAGACGGCACGTTCAATGTGTTCGGCTTTAAGCGAATTCGATGAGTCCCTACTTTGGCTATTTTTCACATCACTTGTGAATGAGTGTCTGGTGCTTTAGAAGAATTGCTAGCACTTGTTCTCTCAGTCTTCTTCAGATGATTCAGATCGGTTTCAAGTAGAACTCTTTCCAGATGTGGACCTGGAGCAAATTAGGAGTGGGATGGATTTCTCCGAATTCGTGGTCATCTTCAAAAATAACTCAACTGCAGTACGCGGATGATACTTCCTGATCTTATTCACGTGAACATGTCTTACAGTTCCGTCGGGCAGTTTGAACTTTATATGAATGGGGTGGATGGTATTGAATTATCTCTCCAGGTCAGTCCATCTCGCATAGATCTTATTACTAGAATCACAATCAACAAAACAACTTGTTCTCCGATGCTAAAATTCTTCATTGATGACCTCTTGTTGAAGTAATCTCCATAGCCTTTTGTTTCTGAGCAGCAGTTAAGGATGCACTCTCAGCAGCCTTTTCCATTTTATCTTCATTTCCTGAAGGTAATCAGCAGCTGATTGGGAAATGTTCGTCGGAAGACGTATTTCAACTATACCCAGGATGATTTAAGTACTTGGCCCTCAGGCCTCTGCCATGAGCGATCTAAATGGTGATACACCAGTAGTAGTGTTCGGTACTTCTACGGTATGCAAACAACAGAAAGGTGTGGTGTCGATCCAGCTTCTTGGATCTTCACGAATAACGTGATGAAGCATGTCCTTCAATACCTTATTCCATCTTTCAACTAGTCGTTGCTGGCTACCGGCGCTGTACGCGCTGGGTATCGGGACAGAAAACCTAGAACCAGTCAATCCTTTTCGTAAATTCTTGGGTTAAACCGACTTGAAGTTTGTGCCTTGATCACTGGCAATTATACTCGGAATTCCAGTCCTCGAGGGGCCTCAATTTCCTACCAATAGAGAGTCACATGCGGTTTGGCTGTTAGGGATCTACTTAAAGTGGTACTGCTTCAGGCCAACGTGTATGTTGATCCATCATACGAAACATGTTTGCCAACACCTCTGCCAGATGGCGGTTGAATAGGTCCGATCATCTATGTTTACAATCTCAAGGGAAGCTCAGGACGGACAATAGGTGTAATGGGAGCTCTATCTCAGGCCACTGCCGCTTCCGAAGCTGACACCCTTTACATGTCTGGACGAACTCAGCAATTTCCTAGACATATTTGAGTATATTTTATCACTCTCTTTTGTTTTCTTAACTCCCCATATGACCTCCAAAAACTGACTCATGGGCTAGCTTCATTACTTTATCTATTCTGCAACGCGGTAAAACTAGTGCATGATTGGTTCATTTAGAATTTTATCCCTGTGATAAATTAACCCATCAATTAATAAAAAATTTCCTTTATCTAATTTAACTCTGCACGAACTGCTTTTCAAAGAGAATCACAATTATTCTGCCCATACTTTCATTTTAGTGTAATCCGAATTAAAATTTATATTAGCTAAGTCACTCTCAACATAAAATATATCTTTCTCGCACTCTTCTTCATTTTCATCATTTGAAAACGTAATAGAACTATCAGCCGATTCGGCAAAAATCTCATTTTTCTTTTTTATTACTTTCTCGTCATTTATTGAACACGAGATTTATATAAAGAAGAGGTATTAAAGCCTCAGCATTTAATTTATCTGTGATCGCTACCCAAGCAATCCATTGGATGATTCAAAGAATTATTATCAAGAGCTATAGTGGTTTTAATTAGTTTGCTTCTACATTCTCTCCAAATGCAGAGCTTAAAGTAATTTTCCGAATTCATCATTACAAGGAAGTATCACAAGGGAAGGTATCCGGAATTACATATAAAAATCTGGGTTCCGCTATCCAAAACACAATTTATTGCTTTCCCGTTAATATAAACAGTTACATATTTTAAAGGCTCAAGGTCAACTTTCGGTTGTACATATTGCACTTGAGAAGTTTCTTTTTTCTCATTTTTTAATTTAGAATATTTTTTATTACAGTCTCGAGCTAAATGGTTTCGCCGCAAATGTAACATTCTATTTTTTATTTACGCTTTTGTTTTGAGTTGTAATTTTTCTTTCAGATTGAGATTTACTTCCCGTCTCGAGTTGGGAGGATATATTTAAAATCCTTTCGTGAGTCATTCTGATTATGACGTATACCATGGCGGAAATTCGAAAATGATCTTCCTTTACAAGCATAAAAACATGTCACTCTTTTCCCATTTGAATTGGACGGGAACCAATTTTGCTCCTGTTTTATATTTATATGAACAGCAGTTTCATTATCTAGCGTTTGATACCGTGCATCGCTAACAATTAACTCCTTTAAGAATCAAAATCATTTACATTTCTCAAATTGCAGTATTGATCCCAATTGGTTAACAAACGAGATGCAAAACTGAACATGCGTTTCATTTGGCATTCGTTTCGCTTTTAGTGCAAGCAAATTAAAGGTGTTAGCTCAAATTCTCTTAGAACTAAACTTTTAATTTATCATAGTCGCTTATTTCTTCATCTTTTACATACAATTAAAATATTTTCGGCTTTTCTCCTAGCAGATTTAAAAAAGAATTTCTCCTTAAATTCACCCAGCATTTTGGTTTTAAATGAACGTTCTAAAGAAGAAAAATAAATTCCATCCCTCTCTTGTTTTTAGGAATGGAAGGTCAATGTACGAGCATACAATAAATTTTCTATTGAAGTTTGCTTTGTTTCAGGATTTGTACGCTGCAACACATTTGCTATCCCCCTTTGACTTTCCAATTTTGCCCTTTAAATTTATTTTTCCCAATTCTATTTCCAATTTAACTTTTTCAGTTGTATTTCAAACTCAAGTTGCGATTCTGCCGTTAAACGGGCTGTACCTTCGATTTTTCTATCTGCAATGGGAATCTAAATAGTCATCAATAAACTCTTTATTGGTTTTATACTTTTCACGCTATTTAAAGATTAAAATTTTTTAAATCTAACACTTTTCACATTTTTACCAAGGTTACTTTTCTCCCCAAAAGAATTCATCCGCAATTAATATTAATTCTTCCTTTCTAGCTCCGCGAAACATGATTAGACAAGAATTATACTAAATGAATTAATTAACTTAGAAAATTTAGTAAAAAAATCTGCTGAATTCGTAAACTTGATGCAAGAGTTGCCTACCTCGTAGTTTCTTTTTGATGTCTTGGCTCTATCAGGCATCGAATCCTACCGGCTGCTCCAATGTGATAGGATTGTGGCAAGTGTGTGATGTTGTTGTACTTTTCATCAGCAGACATATTCTTGAGACAGCACAATTTAATACGAACAAAAAATAATTTTAAAATTAAGTGACCCACGCGGGTAATACTTCAAAATGGCCCACCGACCTAACGCCGGTGCCTAAATCTCAGCTCTATATTAAAAAAACCACATTCTTCCCGGAGGGGAGCACAGTGCGCCTCCTGGTGAAGGGAGGAAACACTACAAGCACTTATTAGTTGATATTCATTATTGATTAAATCTTTATATATAAAAATCTTCTGCACGTGTGTATGTGACTAAACTCCTCCTAAACGGCTAGACCAATTCTGATGAAATTTTTTGTGTGATTTCAGATGGATTTGAGAATGCTTTAGATTCACAATTCGGTCCGATATCGCAATTAGTTATAAACATAAAAACATTCAACTCAATATTCACCTGCATTGTTGTAAAAACGTTATTGTTATAAAAATGACATAAGTTGACGTCGAAGATCGATTTGCAAGCCAAACCGTGTCTTTATTGTTACAAAAATGCAGAGGAATCATGCTTTTTAGCGTGTTTAATTAATATCTTTTCAAATAAAACTTAATATATATATATATTTTCTTCTGTGCGAGTGTATGTTACTGAACTCCTCCTAAACGGCTGGACCGATTTTGAAGACATTTTTGGGGGGGAGACAGGATGATTAATGAATGAGGCGATGTTTTCAGATTTAGATGACTTGCGTTATTTCATGTTCGGTAACTGCTCTCGAAGGGATGCGTGTGCTGCCAGGGAAGTGTGAAGTCGGAATGAATTGAATGTGCGGGGTCGTTCGAGTTAAAAAGCTGACGCATGCGCAGATTGCATCTTAGGTGCCTGCGCAGATCGCAATGGAAAAGCATACGAGAATGAGGAGTTGAGAAACTCTACAGAGTATCCCCCAGAGAGCAGGCGAACAATAAAAAGTACAGAATAAAATTACACAAATAAAACAACAGTTACATAAGAAAAAATACAACCATAAAATACATGGAAATTGGGAAGAAAAAAACAATTTCTAAGGGTTGAAAATTTACATGAAAAAGGAATGTTTATTATACTATAATGTTAAAATAAATATGAATGCAATAATCATGTTATACACAATACAATAAAAAAATGGTTTGCACAAAATGCTTAATAAGATAAGATTTTAAAAATATTAACATTTAGAAATTGTACTTTATATGAAATGACATACTTCTGTCAATGAAAATAGCATTATAAGTTTCAATAGTAATATACAAATGAAATCAAGGTATGTATTGCAGATTATTTACATGTAGGATTATTCAACTATGCATATTAAATGAAAAGATGTACTGTAAATTCAATTTTATAATGGTTCAGTCCTAGGAGAGCCCACACCCTTGGCGCGAATTATTTTGGGTTGGCGATAATTGAGCCATCTTGGTAACCCTACTTTGATACACTAGATATGGTAAATCTATTTCTAGAAATTTCGTATTTTGTCGGTGGGCATTTCGAATTTCATTTTGTTTTGGGGAATCAGGCTGGAATGGTTGCGTGTGTGAAGGAATATATCTTAGAATTTTTTACTTTGTTGAATGTGATAGGTTAGAAATAATTGATTGAATAGTGTATGAAGGAAAAGGATTGATTGCTTAGAGTTATGAATGTCCAAATTTAACGATCAGCATGATGTAACATGGTCGACAATAAAACGCTTTCTT
Source organism: Trichonephila inaurata madagascariensis (assembly GCA_019973955.1). Lineage (NCBI taxonomy): Eukaryota > Metazoa > Arthropoda > Arachnida > Araneae > Nephilidae > Trichonephila > Trichonephila inaurata. The sequence continues at coordinate 80,039 of BMAV01008917.1, forward strand.
CGAAATTGCACCAGCCACGCTGAAGGTATGTTCGACCATTACCTTGCAGAATAAAAATGGCGGCGCTCACACGATCATTCACTTAGCGATGAGACCTTCAAGACTTTTTTAAAATCTTATGCTGTACCCTCCACTCGGAAAAGATCAGCAGTAAGAAAGTAAGTGCTGTTTTTATATTTTTTAAATCTTAAATGCTTAATTTCTGTATTGTTTACATATATTTTCATTACGCATCCACCTTATCTCTCTGTACTCGCCGCCATTGTCGGTTTCGCATGGCGCCATCTCGTTTTGGCTTGGCGCTTTTTCGTTTTGTCGCCAAGGGTGTGGGCTCTCCTAGGATTTTACCCAATTTCTATATTGTTGACAACATTTACATAAAATGTATACATTATTACTGACAAGTATTTTAAAGAAGTTGAAAATAACTTGAATTTCTAAGAGTTAACTTCTTGCACACTTACATACAAGGCATAAAGTTGTTACTAAAGAAGTATTAGTAGTATCAGTAAAATAAGGTAATTAAGAAGTAAAATTTTGTACATACATGTAACACTAGAGAGTTTAGAATATAAAATTTTCTACTATCAACCACAATAAAAAAAATTAATAAATCTAAGATATACAATGTTGATTCTTTTTAAATAGAAGATTTGATGTATAATGTACATTTTCTTTTTAAAGTTTGGATGAAAAAAAAATAATTGGACAAATATTATTGATATATCATTTATCAAAAGCAATTTGTAACATTAAATCATGTGCTACTAATTGTAGTAATCTGAGATGATCATATTTAGTTTTAGATTTGTAAACACAGAAATAAACAATTGAAAAAGATTAAAATGGTTGAAAATACATAATTCACCAGTTAATATATGAAATTTGAAATATATAAATTTCTCTAAGTGTTTGAAATTTATACTAAAGACAATTTAACTGTAAATAAAAATACATACATATTTATGTTATATATTGTTCCAGATCTTTGGGAAATCTGACATGTCTTCCACTTCTAGTTTTTTGAACAGTTTTCTCATTTGATTGAGATTCAGTTTTATTTACGTGGGACATAATTTTGTCTTTTGAATGTGGATCAGTTTCATTAGTTTGTTGTTTTGATATTCCAGTAAGAGGAATATCATCAGTGTCATCCCAGACATAAGCTGGTTTTACACGATCAATTGAAACTGCTTTCTTCCATTTATGAGGATGGTGAACACTTTGTCAGTACGACGAATTACTTCATGAGGTCCTGTATAATTTTGCGAGAGTGGTGGCTGGACACTATCAACTCTCAAGAAAACATGTGAACAGCTCTTTAAATTAGTTGGCACAAACATAGAGCTATTTGAATGAGCAGATGTAGGTATTGGTTGTAGTGCTCTCATTTTCTCACGTAAAAAAGGAGACATAGGTTTGATTGCAGGTAGTGGTAATCTTATCTGTGGAGAAAAGATCAGATGGCAGTCAGAGTAGTTCCATAGACAAGTTCTGCACAGATGGCATTGATATCTTTTTTAACAGCAGAACGCATTCCGAGAAGTACAATTGGAATGATTTCACTCCACTTCGAATTCTCGTGTGCTTTGATGGCACTCTTGAGATGGCGATGCAGTCTTTCAACAAGACCATTGGCTTTTGGATGATAGGCACAGCATCGTATTCTGTTTGTGCCGAGAAGATTACTCAGCTCTCTGAAAAGGCTTGATTTAAAGTTTGTACCTTGGTCTGTTGTTATAATAGCAGGACAACCAAAATGTGACAGCCAAACAGATAGCAAAGCTCTACATAGTTTCTGCAGTCATATCAGCAGTTGGGATCACTTCCATCCATCTCGTAAAGCGGTCAACTACTGTCAGGCAGTAACTTTGACCATTAGAAGGTAGAAAGGGCCAATGAAATCAATGTGAATTTGGGAAAATCTGGCATCAGGTAAAGCAAAGGTACCGATTGGTGCTTTAGTATGCCTATGGATCTTGGATCTTTGGCAAGGATGACAAGAGTTAACCCATGCTTTAATATCACGCCTAATATTTGGCCACACAAAACGTTGAGTTACTAATTTGGTAGAGGCAGCAATTCCAGGATGTGAAAGACCATGCAGATGTTGGAAAACAATTTTGCGGTAATCCTTGGGAATGAAAGGTCGAGAAACATTGGTGGAAACATCACAAGTAAGAGTAATATTTTCCAGAGGAAAATATTGTTGCTTAAGTATTAAGGATGTTGTGTTGGATTCCAGGAGTTGTTTAAGTTCCTCATCTACCAATTGGGCTGCGGCAATGTCCTTGTAATCGAGACAACTTGCTTTGGAAATGGAATCAATTTCGATCCGAGATAATGCATCTGCTACCAAATTCTGAGTTCCAGGAACATGCTGTATGTTTGTAGAGAACTGGGAGATAAAATCCAGGTGTCTAAGTTGACGTGGACTACATTTGTCAGCTTTCTGTTGGAAAGCATAAATGAGAGGTTTCTGATCAGTGTAAATCACAAACTCTCTTCCTTCCAACATGTGCCGAAACCTTTTGACCATTGTGTATATGGCCAGGAGTTCTCTGTCGTATGTAGACCAGTTCTTTTGGGATGCAGACAATTTCATGGATAAGAAAGCAAGTGGTTGCCAGACATTCTGATGATACTGAGCTAATGCGCCACCAACAGCAAAATCTGAAGCATCAACCCAAATGCTTAGAGGTGCATTTGGCATGGGGTGATGTAGCAAAGTAGCATGTGCTAGGGCTTGCTTCACCAGTTCAAAAGCTGTTGTAGCTTCGTCCGTCCATTGTAGGACTTCTTCAGGCTTGATTTTGACATTTTCGTTTTGGGCGTTTTATTCCTGATGCCTTTTAAAAAATTTACTAAAGGTGCAAAGATATGGGCAGCCTGTCTAATAAAACGCCTGTAGTAGTTCAGCATTCCAAGAAAACAACGCAATTGAGTGATTGTGGTTGGTTGAGGAAATTTTAAGATTGCTTCCACTCTCTCTTCTAAGGGTTTAATTCCAGAACTACAAACTTGAAAACCAAGGAAATTTAAGGTGGGTACACCAAAAATACATTTAGATGGGTTTATAGACAGTTCATATTGATCCAACCGTTGAAAAAGCAACCGAAGATGTTGGATATGCTCGGCTTCAGATGACGATGCAATTAAAATGTCATCAATAAAAGCATAAACAAAACGTTGAAAAGTAGAGGCAGAATTACAAAGGCCGAATTGCATTAGAGTACTTCCATACCATCCGAATGGGGTTGTGATTGCAGTTTTATGTATATCCTCTTCATTTATGGGATTTGGTGATAGGCTTTAACTAAATCTATGTGAAAAAATATTTTTGCCATGTAGCTCTGAAGTGAAATCTAAAATGTTTGGAATAGAATACTTATCTCTTTTTTTGGGCATTTAATGCACAATAGTCACCCACTGGTCTCCAATCATTAGAATCTTTTTTAGGTACTATGTGAAGAGGTGATGCGTAATTATTTTTAGATGGTCTAATATGGCCTAAATTTAACATGTGTTGGAATTCAGATTTTGCAATTTTTAAGCGATCAGGAGCTAAACGTCTTGCCTTAGCAAAAACAGGTGGACCAGATGTCTCAATAAAATGCTTAGCATTATGCTTAACATCTTGTGAGAATGAAGGCGGTTTGACGATTTCTGGGAATTCCCTCAAAGCATCATGAAAAATGCTCTGACCAAAAACGAGTTTAATGGAATGAACTTCGGGAGAAACAAGTTTACAGTTTGTACTATAAGTTTGGTTGCATTATCGATTAATTTTCTATTGCGAAGATCAGGTGAAATATTAAAATTGTATAAAAAATCGGCTCCAATGATTGGCACAGAAACAGATGCTATTAAGAAGGCCTTCTAATTACCCTTCTCAGATTTAAATCGAGAGTTATAAGTCTCTTACCATAAACGTTGATGGGAGATGTATTAGCGGCTGATAGTTGCTGAATACTGTTGCCTTTCCTTTTCTCGGAAATTGAAGCTGGGAGAACACTTGACGTCAAATCCGGTATCAATGAGGAAAGAGATATTGGATGATTTGTCTTTAATGAAAAGGCGACGTGAAATGTGAGGCTGCGAGAAGGTAGTCGCAATTACTCCTCGCTGGATTCGTTTTTTTTATGACTGCAGGGTGAATTGCATTTTTTGGCCCTGTCTTGGGAACTTCATGCGGTACCAACAAAAACCAGAGTCCCTGGAACGTGAAAATGATCGATTTCGGGAACGATTTCGTGGGCGAGAATTATTTCTTCGCTCTGGAGTCCTTTGACGCATTGTAAGATCGTCGATTCTTTTGTTCAGTCTCTCAATCTCTTTTAGGATACGGTTTTCACTGGATGAAGCGATGGCGTTTGTCGAAAGTGAAACGTTGGGTGTGCTCACTTCGAGTATTCTGTCGGCTACTTCTGCGGCTCTTTCGACGGTTATTGGAGTGATGGATGCCAAGATAGTTTGTGTGCACTGAAGTCGGTAGCTGCTGAAGAAAAAGTTCCAACATAAGCTCTTTTGGAACGTTGTGCGAAGCTGCACGCCTATTCATTGTCCTGAGGAGTTCTGATGGCTTCCTGTCTCCTAGCTCTTCGCCGGTTAATAGCTTCCGAATTTCTTGTTGCAATGACTCGCCGGTTCGCTGGATCAATTGAGCTTTAATGGCGCCATAGGGATCCTTTTCGTCAGGAGTGATGATTAAATATCTTACAATTGCTGCGGCTTCTGGTGGCAGGCTTGCTACAATATAATTGAAATTTTGTACACGTGTCTGTAATCGCTTTCGGTACTCCGAGGGCAAAAGTTCGTTTGCACGTGGAGAACCAGAGTTGAGGATCACTGAAGTCATATGGAGGAATTTTAACTGCAGTGACTTCAGCCATTTTCCCAGTAAAATAAATTAATAGCAAGTTAAATGAAGGTAGCTATATTCGTGAATTGTTCGGGTCACCAATGTGGAAGACAGGATGATTAATGAACGAGGCGATGTTTCCAGATTTAGATGACTTGCTTTATTTCATGTTCGGTAACTGCTCTCGCGGAGGGATGCGTGTGCTGCCAGGGAAGTGTGAAGTCGGAATGAATTGAATGCGCGGGGTCGCTCGAGTTGAAAAGCTGACGCATGCGCAGATTGCATCTTAGGTGCCTGCGCGAGTAAGCACTATTCGCAATTGCTGGAGGTCTCGCGCACGCGCAGATCGCTTGATTGATTATTAACGTCGCACTTTAGCTACACGAGGGCTTTTGGCGACGGACCACGTAATTTTGAACCATGGTCAAGTGACGTGGACGACACCTGAGCTGGCACTCCCCTCTCCTAACTACCACACCACACCAACGGGAGGACGTTTCAGCTCTGGACAGATTTAACGTGCATCGCTGCCCTACACGGCGGGTCTTTAGTGGTACTGGGCTCGAACTCGTGACAAGGCAAGCCACGGTCCGATACCTATACCACTCGGCTACTGCGGCCACCACGCGCAGATCGCAATGAAAAGCATACGAGAATGAGGAGTTGAGAAACTCTACATGTGGATTCAAGTAGATTCGAGAATGATTTAGATTCACAATTCGGTCCAATATCGCAATTAGTTAAAAAAATATGAATTAAAAACCTTAAAACGCATAATTGTTTTACCCCTATGTGCTGTTTATTCTGCTAATGTATGGCAAGAAAAAAATGAAATAAGAGAGGAGAATTCCGATATTTTCGTTGTTTTTAAAATTGCAATTTAATTTTTCTATCAAAATCAGACGAAAAATAATTACAGAATCGGAAAGATTATTCATTTCGCCACGATACGGCATATATCTTTATATATATAATTCTTCTGTGCATGCTTATGTGACTGAACTCCTAAACAGCTGGACCGATTTGTATATTTTTTGTCTGGGTTCAAGTGGATTCGAGAATGATTTAGATTCACAATTCGGTCCGATACCGCAATTATTTAAATATGCACCAAAATTATGTAAGGGCACGCAATTGTTCATAAAAAAAATCATGGGCAATATTCTTGAGGCCACTATTTTGAGCGGCAAACTTCAAGGTGAAGTTGTACTTCTACCACAGATCCCAATGATTCTTTCAGACTCACCTACCCATTCATATGTTTCAATTTCCAATTTGCTATGAACATTAATAAGAACAATTTTTTTGTGGATTTAGAAAACCTTTGCTGTTCGCATTGCCAATTATTTGTTGCATGTCCCAGGTTTGGCAAACCATTGCATTTGTTTGTTTATACGTCTTGAGGATTAACCAAAAACATTGTACATTCAATGACGTTACGATAAATTTATTTTTTGTGCATTAAAAAATATACCTGTTATGAAAATAGCTCGAGTTTTATCTTTTTTAACCTTTAATCAAAACAAGATTAAGTTTCTATTCAGAATAGCTTCTATATTCAACTTAGTTCATAGTAAATACATACTCACACGCAATCGATAGGTCGAATTGTGGTAACTGTACATGTGATGTCAAATACTGTAATAAATTTCATTGTAAAAAATTTCATCAAAATGGTCCAGATTGTTACAACTTATTCAAAAAAGTTTGTAATTTTCGAATTTAAGACGTGTGTACAGGACAACGTCTGTCGGGACCATAGTTTAATATATGTTATTTTATGTATAATATAATTATGTAATACAGTTATTATTATATTATATATTACATGATTATATTATATTGATATTATTAGTGATATTGGTGGTTTTCAATCTTTCTTTATTTTCTTTTATTGAAATATATTTCAAAGCAGTTCTTTAAAATTATTTTCTTCACGATTTGTTACATCTAGGCTGCCATCTTGGATTCCATATCACTCAACAACAAGCGCTGCTTGGAGTGTAGCACTCTGATATCAAATTAGTTCCATAATGTATTATATGAATTGAACTCACTTGAGCTTGCATAGTGTAAACATTTTTATAATGATTCGTTTGATGTAAAACCATCACCAAAATATTTATGCTGTTAATTATTTGTTTTAATTTTATCTTTAGTCAATTAGAAATTTAGTGTTTTGTAGAATGTCATATTTGTGTCATGTAAATTGATGTATAATTGTCATAATTGGCATATGTGTATATAATTGGCATATGTGAATTGAATGAATGACTATGAGTTTATTGTTAAAGTAAAACCTTGTACTTTGCAGTGGTTGAATGGACATGGGATGAAAGCAATGATAAGGATTTTGTTGTGTTATTGAATAACAATAGAGATGTCACATTCCATAGAGACATGAGTGGTGGAACTGCTGTGGTTCGAGGAACTCAACCCATGTCAAATGACCAATATTATTGGGAAGTGAAAATGATATCTCCTGTTTACGGCACTGATATGGTACGTTGTAATTTTTAGAAGCTTCTTTAAGCCATATGAATTGTTGACCATGTAAAAGAGGCCTTTTGTTTGATCGCTACACAACTCGATTACTCCTTCCTGTTTAGCTAATGTGCATGTTCGGAGGTATTGCATGGAATTGATTCTTAGTCATAATAATTAATTTTGTGTCATTTACTCCTTATCTGCAGAATGAATGTTATTTCATGTTGCAATTGTTCTAATGTACAGGTATTGTGTATTATATCTACTCAAATTTAAGAGACATCTATGTTATCCATACGAAGTAGAACTGATTCTTCTGTACCAAACAAGAAAGGGAAAAAAAAGATTATTTTTCCAAAAACCCAATAAATGTTTTGTTTTTCAAAAAATTTGAAAATTTTGTTTTGAATTTCTTTTAAGTTCTTGTGAATGTTTTTGTGTTTCATTTATTTTTATTAAATATATGCACATATACATATCTATGTAAATAAAATAAACTGAAATAATTTTGTTGGTATATGGGGTTTTTCTGCAATATCTTTTAACAGGAAAAAGTATTTTAGTCCCTTCAGTTTCATGTTAAGAGATTTTCACTGTACATCAAATTTTTTTCTTGCTTGAACAGTATTTTTACTTTTTCGATAGTACAAAAATAAAATATACTAAAACGTTGCTTTCAACTATCCATATTTAATAAGGCACTAAACAAACTTTAAAGCAGCTTAATTGTGAAGTTGGCTATGTTAAAATATAGTAAAGTTCTCTATTAGGAAAAAAACAAAATTACTTTGTGAGCAACCCAATATATGTATCCCATACCTAATAGATAGCATACAAGTAACAGATAACATGAAAGAAATTGCATAAAGTAATATACTGATTTGAACTCTTTTGTGTAATTATTTATCATTTAGATTTTCCTTATTGTAAAATACTTATTCTTTTTACTGTATAGATTTAGTTATATCCTGGCTGATTTTATAGGATCTGTTTAATCTGGATGACCTAGAACTCTTCAATTAGCATGGATTAATGAAGACTTTACTACTAAATATTTTTACAGAGATGACTTTATTTAGAAATCTGAAACTATACTATACAAATAATTATTGTGGTCTTTTCAACATTAAATGTTTGTTTCCTGGTAAGCCAAAAATCATGTTGTCAACGAATCTGACGAAGAAAGGAAGTTGAATAATCAAAATCTTTTGTATGGTTGATTTCTTTTCATTACCAACTCAAATATTTACCAATGGGACATATTATAAATGCTTCCAGTTCTTTGTTATAAATTTTATTATTATTATTATTTGAAAACTTCATGTAGATTATTTTTTTTACTTTTAGATGGTTGGTGTTGGAACTGCAGAGGCCAGTATGAATCAAGTACATGATCGATTTATTAGTCTATTGGGGAATGATAATAAAACTTGGGGATTATCATATACAGGTTCGTTTCATCATAATGGAAGATCTCGAGATTATACTACTCGCTTTGGACAAGGAAGTGTTATTGGTATTCACTTAGATATGTGGAATGGAACTTTATCATTTTACAAAAATGGAAAACATTTAGGTAAAACATTTTTGTTTAATTTTTATATGAACATCTACTTATATGTAGTAATTTATAATTTCACTAAATTTCAACTGAAGTACAGATTATTTTTTTAAAAAATTTACTGTCATATGTTATATAAAAGTATGCATTAATTATTTGAAAAATGGTATAAGTAGCAAAATTTTTTTAAAACTTTGAAGCAGTGAATTATACATATATAAATTCCTTTCAAATATTTTTAAATGGATAGCTAATGTGCAATTCCATTTGTTAAAAGATTAGCTATTTTGCTTCTCCTATTCTTTGGAAAAAAAAATTATTCTTAACCCTTTTGTGACATGCATGTCATGTTTGCATTTCCTGTACACATCTATGGAAACTGGATGTGTTTGTCACTTGTGTATCACTGGAGAATGGGCTTAGTAAGCACAGCTAATGCATATTAGAGTTAGTTGGCAAAAACAATCCCCCCCCTTTTTACCTTACCACTGTTTGAAAATTCAGATTTGAGGAGCAAAAAAAGCGTTTGAGCAGTAAAAAAATTTTTAAAGCTGAGTAGTGATAAGATGCTTAGAAAAGTAATTTTATTATATTGATAAGACTATATTTTATTGTAAATTAAAAAATTTTATGTAATTTAAGAAGAGGACTATGTATGCATATTAATGTAGCTTAAGTTATTTTCCTTGGTGTAGTATACATAATGCATGGAATATCAATTCTGATTTTCCAAATAATGTTGAGAATTTGTAAGATAATTTATCTAGTGACAGTTTAGTCATAAAAATAATGAAACAAATCAAATCATTTTATAGTCAATTGAAACATTTGTTTTTATGAATCTGAGTAGCCTAAGAACATTGTCTATAGAGGAACAAAGTTTTATTGGACAACTTTCCCTAAGCAATAATAATTTTCATTTTCTGATGAATGAATTAAACAGATTATTGGTAATTAAAGCTTTAAAAAATTGATCCAGATAATTTCCATAATATAATTTTTATATTGGAATATAATCTTTAATTATATGTACAGATGAATACATGCAAGATTTCATTCCAAAAAACATTGAGATCTACAAAATAGAAAAGAGGAAGATTACCAAAATCATTGCTTCATCCCAATGAACACAATTTTAAATAAACTGGTAAAAAACAAGTAAATCTACCATCTTTTGAAAAATGAGAAATTTCACCCATTTTGCTATAGGTTTATACTAGGATGGAGTCCAGTAAATATCATTATTGGTTTGAAAGAAATTTTTTGAAGAGTGAAAGAAAATATATTGGATAGCGACGTAATATATTTGTTTCAGAAAATTAGGTGATCGTTGGACGTGTATATCAGAGCTGGCTCTTCGCACTGACAAATTTTCTTTGAAATTGGTCCAATTATCAAAATGTTAGAGACATAGCATAGTGATTTCCAAGTCTTATAATTTTTAGAGCCCTATAGAAGGAAACCAAAAATGTTCTCTGACTGCATATCAGTAGTGTTCCCCTCAATATCCCAATGAAGTAAATGTTTTTTCTATTCCTTGTTTTGACTATTTTCATTAGGAAAAGATACTATAAAAAACTCGGTGGAATGTTTGAGGAATTGAACAAATGAAGATAAATGAATTACATAAGAAAAGACTTCTGTTCAGATAATATTATTTTCAAGAGAAGGAATATATTTCAATATTTGCCATAATTTCCTCAACAAGCATGAACAAAATATACCACAAAAATTCTGAGGTTAGTTGTTGAGAATCACTTCAAGATAGTGAAATCTAGTATGTATTCATTGGGTTTATCATTAAAATGACTTTTAAGGGTCTTGCATATAAATTATAAAAGAATTATACATGGTGAGGCAATTAAAAGTGCCCCGGAGAATAGAGTTCCAGATTACAAAGAATTACAGCAAAAGAAAGAAGATAGTTTACTTACCTGCTTATAGCAGATGTTGAAAATGACCATCATTCATCTCTTGGCACATTTGGGGCTGGTTAGCAAGTTGGGGAAGGCAGATCGAAGGTGGATTGATAGAATTGCTACAAACTCATAAAAGAAATGTTCTACAGTAGTTCTTAAAGACTAAAAGGGTTATTGTGATACATCTTAGACTTGAGGATTCTCCACTATAAGTAATTGCACATTGACATATCAGGTGACCTGGGTGGTCAGCTTGGGCCAAGACCAGATTGATCTTTGTTATAACAACTCTGTCAAGAGTGAAGATAGTGAGCACACTCTTTTGCCGAATTTTTTTTAACATAACACCACAACGAACACCCTCTCTTCTACTATGAGTACCATCTTCACTTGTGCTCTGATCTACTCACACTGACATAATCCGCACTAAGATTTAAACTATTTTCAATCACTTGGTGTGCACATTGCATTCACATCCAATTGTATCCACTTGTCGAGGTAGTAACTTTTATTTGTTGCACCCTGTACTAGAAAGATGTGGAAAGAATCAGGAATCTGTCAGGAAAACCAATAAAAGAAATGGCCTCTGTAAATAGTCTTCCCTATCCCTGGCTACTTCAATACGTTTGCACATGATCTGCTCAGCAGACTATAATCTGCAAACTTAGTATTTAAAAGTGTGAAAAGTTTTTGTGAAAAATAAAATTTCTTTTAAAACATATCTGTATTTCTTTCCCTTGCCAATATCAGAAGTACATGAAATGTAAGCACTTTAAGAATTTATTAAGAAAGGTAACTATATAAAATTGTCTTTATTCTATCAGCATGGTGAAATGTAATGTAGATAATCTTAAATTAAGAAGATAGAGCTATGTGCCATTTTCTGCAACTACAAAAGAACCCTTTTATTGAAGCACAACTTCATTTAAAGGAACAATTCATCTTCCTGGCTAAAAAATTAAAATTATAATAAATAAATAAATACTTTAAATCAAAAATTTAGTCTTTTGTGGGTTTTACTTGCCAGATCTATTTTGATAGTGTGGCTTTGCCAAAATGACTTCAGCAATCAACAAAAACAACTTGACACTGGTTGTTGCATTTATAATAGATATAAAGTTTTGTCGTATATCAAGAAACATATTGTTGAACTTAACAGCAATATTATTACTAAAGAAGAAAGAGGATGAAATCAAACTTGTCATCTCATATATTATCTCTCTTATTAAAAAGAATAAAATATATTTTGTTGTAAAAATGGTAGGAAAGAAGAGAACAGGAGACTGAAAAAATTTACTTTTAATATCTAATCTTTTTTGTTTCTCATTTAAATTTTTCTATCAAGAATCCTATTCACATTAATAAGATCTGGTTCAAATTTCTAAAAAACCCAATTAATTATTGCACCTTCTAAGGTGGCTGGGGTAGCCTAGTGGTCATGGTCACAAACTTGTGGCCGGCGTGTCATAGGTTTGAGTCCTGGTGCCAATGAAGACTTGCCATGTATAGGGGGCAGATGCATATTGTTATGAATTTTGTGTAAATATTTTGTATTTGAGTTTTTAATGCATTTATATTACTCTATGTTATGTTTATTTCATGTTAAAATTGTACCATTCACAAGCAATGCCGCCCCTTACGTTATAATGGCGATCCAATGAGGACTTGGCGAAATCTTGGCGGTAGAGCCAAGTTGGCATCATTTTTGGCCTCGTTGGCGAGTTCGGAACCCTCGGGAATCTTCTAGAAAGTAGTAGATATCTCCACTAGTGTCACGTTCAATGACACGAGCTGTTATATTTCTGGAAGTTTCTGTCACGCCTATAAATGAGATGCTCGCCGGGACGGCGAGGAGTCTGGATTAAACCAACGAGTAGTGAGGATTGTTTTGGCTAGCGATTAGCTCGGCTGTGCTTGTGAATAATCTTTACTTACGTGTATTTTTAAACACTGGTGATTGCTGTTGAAGGTGTGAAGGCCTTCAGATATTTACTCTGTGAATATCGCTGCTGAATCCTGTGTTTAAAGGATTGGATTTTTCCTGCTTCTAAACTGTTACGTAGATCCGAGGGTTCGTGGATTTTATGCAAAACAATCACAAAGAAAATAAACAGTTCTTTAAGAGCTATGCGTTTTTATTTTTAAAAATCCAATCCTTTAAACACAGGATTCAGCAGCGATATTCACAGAGTAAATATCTGAAGGTCTTCACACCTTCAACAGCAATCACCAGTGTTTAAAAATACACGTAAGTAAAGATTATTCACAAGCACAGCCGAGCTAATCGCTAGCCAAAACAATCCTCACTACTCGCTGGTTTAATCCAGACTCCTCGCCCTCCCGGCGAGCATCTCATTTATAGGCGTGACAGAAACTTCCAGAAATATAACAGCTCGTGTCACATTGAACGTGACACTAGTGGAGAGATCTACTACTTTCTAGAAGATTCCCGAGGGTTCCGAACTCGCCAACATGTCGCCAACGACGCCAAAATGGTCGCCAAAAATTATGCCAACTTGGCTCTACCGCCAAGATTTCGCCAAGTTCACTTTGGATCGCCATTATAACGTAAGGGGCGGCATTGCTTGTGAATGGTACAATTTTAACATGAAATAAACATAACATAGAGCAATATAAATGCATTAAACACTCAAATACAAATTATTTACACTATTTACACAAAATTCGTAACAATATTAATCTGTCATGCTCAAAATCCTCACATTGGTGAGATGGGATAGATTGGAGGGGGGGCTGCTAGTCCACAAGTGCCCTCATCAGTTGATCGAGGTTCAAAATTACAAGGTCTGCCACCAGTATCCTTCATTTTACTTTATAATGTGATATTGATACAACTGTCTCACTCTGTAAATTTTTATATATTGTAATATATACAGATATTTTGTTTTTGTATTCATTTTATTTACTCTCCTTTCTCCTGCCAAAATAGCTTATCCTAATAATAAATCATTAAACTATGAACTACATAATGAAGTATCATTTTATGTAGGTATTGCTAGCAGAGGGCTTAAAGGAAAAACCTTGTATGCTATGGCCTCTTCAACAGCAGCATGCAGTGGGATGCGTATTGTTCGTAGTTGCTCATTCCCCTCGTCGCTTCAGTTCATTTGCTGTACCAAACTACGAGAACTAATACCTGATGAAAAAAATGTTCTCAGAGAGATTTTCCTCCGGGTTTGTTTTTTGGGAAAACCATCTGGGTTTGGGTTTTTGTTGAATCAGGGCCCATAAAAATAATATTCGAAATTTCCCTCAAGAAAACAGTTTGGTATACCCCGAGGTTCTCATTTTAAGGTGCAATTCCAGACACATAGTGGGGGAATTTTTTATGACAAAATTGATGCGTCCCACCTTTTTTATTATTAGAATGTTTCACATAATCCTACAGCTCGTTCAGAATCTCCACAATTGATTGTTAATGTCGGGAATGATGATATTCAAGAAGATTCTGTTCAGGGGCCCAAAGACCCTTTTTAACAAAATATTCATTCTGAAACAGAGCATCATTCCTCTGTTGGTGAAAGGAGTCTGTCGAGGAAATTGGAAAATTACCTGCCTTTTTGACAGAAACCCCCCTTGAAGTAAAAACAAAAGGCGCCGTTGCCCAATATCCCTTTGGGGTTTAGATCGGACGTGGAAAATGTTGTATACAGTTAAATATGTATGTGTGCAAATTGATTTTACTCTTTCATCACATTTTCATAATTTCTCTTTTGTGTCATTTACATCTGTTGAATATTGTTATATTATTATTGTTATATGTTTTGCATATAATTTAAGCAATTAATTTTAAAATAAATTGTTCTATTCAAAATTGTAATGGTTAAAATAATTCCATCTGTTAGATAAAAACAAATTTAATAACTTACTTTTCAAGAAATGCACTAATGTATCATTTCATTTTTTTTTTTTTTGAAAATGTTATGATGGAGGTTATATATATATATACAAACACACACATATACTTTTGAGATTCTATATAATTTAAATTTCATCACCTTTTTTTCATGAGTCATTTAAAAATTTGCAAGTTTATTTTTCAAATATGTATTGAGAGAAATGTTTCAAAGTTTAACTATTTTAATGTTTAATTTTTGCTTATTAATAATATGTTGGATGATCAAAGCAAATAATAATAATAGCACTGAAATAAGCTAAATTACAAATATGTAATGAAAATATATTTTTTCTTTCCTGAGAAGTAACATTTTTTTGTTTTACATATATAAAATTTAACTAATAGTAATTGTAATATAAGTGTTTTAAAAAACTTTTTTGAAGATTTTGAAAATCATTAAAATTTTTATCTTCATTTTTGATCATAATTACAATGTCAAATTTTTTCCCTATATTTTTTTCATTTTGAAAAAACATTTACATATTATGATTCTTGAGAATATTTCAATTTCTAACATATTGTCTTTCTATACAAATTGTGAAATGCTGATGGGTCAAAAAATGTTAATAATTTTGATTTTTATTTCATCAATAAATAATGTTCCTTTTTATATCTAATGTAATTTTGTGATATATGCTCGGAAAATAGAGTAGGAATTTTCTAAAAGTAATATTTTTTAAATATGTTTCTTGAATTTCATGATATGTTATGATTCAAATACAAAAATTTCAAATAAAAATTAATCACATTTTTTTTTAACTTTTACCTAAAATATTGAAACATTTTTTTAAAAATAAAATTAATTTAAAATTAGAGATACTAATTTATTAAAATTTAAAGTTTTTTTCTATTTAACATTTTTTTACCCCAAGATTTTCCTAAGTTTGTTAATATTATTCATTTTAAAATTTGTTAAACTCCCAAAACATTTTAAATTTTTTCTTTTTAAAAAATTAGGTTCAATTTTAAAATTTTAAAATTTATAAAAAAATTTGAAATTTTAATAAATATTTTTTTGTAACAATTATATGAGTGTTTTTTTGTGTGATGTAAATTTAAATTATTGCGGTGAAAATTGAAGTATGCATTAACTAATCTGGAATTTTTATAAATATATATTATTTTATTACAGTTTTTTTTAAGGGAACCTTTTAAAATATTAAGTTATTTTTTTTATTTATATTATGTTTTCATGACGTTGGATACCAAAACAATTTCCTTTCATTGACTGTTATTTCAAACAATGCAATTAAGAACAAAGTTCATTCTAAAAAGGTTGCATAAGGTACCTTGCCACTATGACCCTTTAAATGTACTAATTCACTCTGTCCACTTTTTAACCTTCTAACTAGTTATCTTCTGAAGTCCAGTATTCATTGATAGCATTTGTTACATTTCTACAAACTGTGTCCAGATGTACAAGTAAAACAACCAAAGAACAAAATTGGCTCTCACAAAAGCCTTTAGAATATTTCTTTTCTGTTATTTCACTAATAATGCTGAAATTGGATATTTGAGGCCATTGCCTGTTGTATTGAGGGGGAAAAAGCATTGCAACAAAACCCTTTTGGGAGTCAAATGACTGCTTTTGAGACTAATCAAAATTGTTAAAATCCAGGATTTCATTTTTCTTAGAACTTGCTGCGCAGCTACTTTTTTTTTGTAATGCATAGCTACTTTATATTTATAATTTTTCAATGTCTCTTTTCTTTTTCCTGTAATCATGTGAACTCTACGATTATCTATCATGAGTGGTCTTTTGAGCACTAGAAAATATAAATTTTACAGTCATCTGCCTTGAAAACTCAGACTTCCATGTTTTCCCAAAGAAAATTTTTTCTGATTTTTCAGTTTAATGCGTAAAGCCCCGGGGTGTAACTCCAAAGCAAAATAACTGCATTTCAAACTTTTTGTCAGTTCTGTTTGTGATAATAGTCTACAAATTTTTGGTAAAAATAAAAATATTTTTTTGTAATATGAGTTTCCATTATTATGGTTATTAAAAACACAATTCAAAATTTCCCCCCAAAATGTGTTTGGGGGAAAATTTTAAAAAATAATATGAGGTTTAAAATTCTGAAATAGAGAAGAAAATTCTAATAAAGGTTGTATATATGATCTAGCCAATGACCTGGGGGGAAAATTGACGATAATGGGGAAAAAAAATTAATAGCCGGAAAAAAAAGAATGAGGTTTTTTATTTCCAAAGAAATTTGAAGAAAAAAATTTATCACAATATTGAAACTTTGATTGATGGAAATTTTTCCAAAAGGGAAAGGGTTCTAATTTTAAGAGATACTAGTTCATACTACTTTTTGAAAATATTTGGGGGGAATGGGGAAATGTAATATTATGAAGGGCAAAGTAAAATTGCATATTCAATAAAATTAAAACTTGATGATGAGTAAATTTTTTTTAAATTTTAATAACAATATCTATGTAAATTACTGAAATAAAATATAATTTTTTTGAATTTCTATTTTTTAAAATGCTTTTGCCAAAACCCCTTATGAAATGTATCAGTAAGTTTAGTGTTAGAAATATATTACTTTTTTTTGGAGATTTCTTTGTCTTGTGTAAAGAGACTTGTTGAAGCAAACTTTAGCAATCCATTTTCTTAGATATTTGTTATAGGTATCAAATTAAAAATTTTACAAAAACTCAAAAAGCACTGCATTGGAATTTCAATTCAATTCATTCTGAATGAAATAGACAATTATTACATTTCAGGCCTTTTTATTTTATGGAAATAAGTCTGTTAATGATATTTTTCATTCAAGGCCAAATTTTAACTTCTCTACATAATTCATAAACAACAAGTTCGCTGACAAGGGTTTCAGAGGTTGTCATTTAAGACAATTTTTGAGTGTTTGGGGTTTAAAATGAAAAAACCATTTTCGAACTTTAAACAAAATTTTCCCAAATTAGTGAAGCACAATTTAAATTCACAATCTTTTTAACATTTAAACAATTAATAGCAAAAGGAAGAAAACCCATGATTAATGGAAATGACTCAGTTGTGTAACTTTTTTTCTTGGATAAAAATTTTTTCTCTCCCTTCATGAGATATTAATGCCATTTACTAGTAAATTAATATTCAAGCATTGAAAAATTCTCTAAAAACATGGTACTGGTTCTTCATTATGGTAAAATTCAGCAATGAATGTTTCCTCTTTCTGATGTTTCAGTAAATGAAAATAAAATAAAACACCATTTAACATTTTTCCAATTCATTTGACTAAACTAATTTCATTAAAATCCTGGGAAAAAATTTTTTTTTTTAAGTGTTTTATTTGTACTTGTAAATGCACTTGCTAAGCATTTTGCAACAATTAAGTAATTTTTAAAAAAGTTATTTGGTGCTGAAACTTTGCACAATCCAATTACAATTAACAATGTAAAAGAAGTTATGTGATTTCAATTTCATTTTTCCTAATTCTTACACTTGCAATATTACATTCCAAATTTATTAGTGTAGTGAGAGATAATTTGTTATTCCTCTTTTATTAAAGCTTTGCATTAATATTTTTTCCATATTAAACACAATATTTCATACTTTAATTTTAATTTTTTAGTAGTAGCCAAACCAATAATATGCCAAAATTCAATTTGATAGCAAAAAAACTTTTTTTTTATTGATCAAAAGTTAAGTAAAAATAGTAAGCACATGAATCACAAAAAATTTTCTTTTTCAGTGGGGGAAATTTTAGAAATATATTATACTTATTTTTTTTATTATATTTCATTTTCTAGTTTCACTTTAAAATACCCATTCAATAGAAATATTCAATTAAAATCTTGATTGCGGATGTTGGAAAGTAAGATGTGCTGACAACCTTGTATAACACTTTAAAAGCCCTTTAGATATGAAATGATTTGATTCAATTTAACTATTCATTTATTTGAGAATGTTTGAATTAAAAACATTACATGCATTGTAAATCAGTTATTGTTATTGATGGATTAATGTTTACGATTGTTTAAATTTCCTGTAATTTAATTTTTTGTTAGTTCTTCTTAGAAAATTTTACAAAAATTTTAAAATGCAAAGGGGAAACTTTTAAGTCCTATCTTTTAAACTCAAATTATATCTTGGTTTTTACAAAGGTGTGCTTTTTTTTAAATCAATTATGTTCTACTCTCTAAGATTCAAAAGTAACTCTGGTACCTGTAAAAGATATTACAGTAAACACATTATGGCATTGACCAGTTTCACCAAATCTAAGGAGAGGGCTAAACCCCCCATGGTGTAGCACAAATAAGATTTTAATTTTTTCATGGAACAGTTTTCCAATATTGGCTGCATACTGTGGAATATGTGGATATCTTCATTCGTGAAATTGGTCAACAGTAAATATTCAAGTACCAATGTTTGTTGCAATTTACATAATGAATATTACTATAATGGTACATTATATGTATATTTTATGAAGTTAAATATAAGAGGTAATTCAATATACTGTGCATGTCTTTAAAATAATTTAAAATTACTTATTGGTTAACCAAATAAATTTGTATACTGTTAACTAATAAATAATTTTAATTGTGTACTTTTTATTGTTCAAGATTGTTGAATTCAATTGAAGGAATTTTTTTAAATTTAAAAAAAAAAAGACTTTTTAACTAATTTTTTTTTAAGATTTTTTTTATATGTGAGTAAATGTTACTTCTAACACATACATTACAAAATTTATTTATGTATGGGACTCATAGCTGCAGTGTGATATATTTTATTGATTTTATTCCAGTATTGTAAATTTAGGCTATATATTTCCTTAATATAATTTTTAAATGTTTTTTAGTTTGTTTTTATTAACATATTTGCATTCTTAAATTCAAATATTTTTTATTATTTTGGGGGGAAAAAAAAAAAACACTTATAGCTTTTTAATGGTGCTTGTTTTGGAATGCTTCTTATAAAGCAAATAATTGGATTACTTTTTTTAATATTTGTGAACTAGACTTTTGGTCTCCTAATAAGTAGCTAGTTATGCATACATTAATAAGCTTTTATTTGTAGCTATATTGATATTAGAAACTATTTTATATTAGAATTTTTAAAGGTTTTTTTAAAAAAAATTTTGTGGTATTGTACAAAAAATACTGTTATGTATGTTTATTATTTGTTTTTTAATGACCGGTGTTTTAGTGTGATTTAAATGAGATATTGGCATTAAGGAAATTGACTGTCAAGTTCGTCTTGAAATATATTTAAGGTTTATTCATATAAAATTCAGTATTGTATGGCTAATTTGTCTTAAGTAATTTGTTTTTCATTTATCTTTCTTTTTGTTAAATTATTTCATTTGAAGGAGAGGAAGGTTCGTTCTGGGTACCTTCCGTTTCGAACGCAAGTACGTAGCCAATCACGCCAAAACGATCGTCAACGCGTGATGTTGGTACTAGTTCATATAGATATCCACCGCCACATACTCCCCCGCCAGTGTTTCGGCGAATAGGCGAACAACGATACCATATTCGTGGCGAGTATGTAAGCAGTTGCGTCACTTGGTGGGTTGCGTCATTCGTGCGAGACGGCTTTGAGAATTGCGTCATTTGTGTGAGACGACTTGAGAATTGCGTCATATGTGTGAGACGACTTTGATTGCGTCATTTGTGTGAGACGACTTGAGAATTGCGTCTTTGATAGACGGCTTAGTTGCTTGTGCGGTGGATAGATGGCGCCAAGACTGCGGCGCGTGAAGGGTGCGGTTCCTTTGCACGGCCAGGGTCACCAATGAAGGAGAGGAAGTTTCGTTCTGGGTACCTTCCGTTTCGAACGCAAGTACGTAGCCAATCACGCCAAAACGATCGTCAACGCGTGATGTTGGTACTAGTTCATATAGATATCCACCGCCACACATTCATAATAGTTTAAACGCATACTTATTTTTTTCCGTATAGATTATTTATTCATAAATAGGTTAATTAAATATAAAATTTAATCTTCATGCTGTTTTATATATATATATATATATATAATATAACTAAAAGCACAATCCTGATTCATATTATTTCAGTTGAGTTTAAATTTTCTGTTATATTATAACTAAATTTATAAGAATTTTTAAAACATGTTTTAAGAGGGAAAAGATATGTATGTAGAGAATGATTGAAATGTTGTTACACTTGAATGTTTACCCACTATTTTACTAAGAAATTCTTTAAGTATTTGTAAATCAGCACTTAATGCTTTTTGTTTAAAATTATTTATTTGTTAATCATTTTAAATCCAATGAATTGTGTTGATTGCTTTATTGATGTTATCACAGCATATATATATATAGTGAATTAATGTAAATGCAACTTTTTTTTAACTGTTGTGCCTAGGATTACTGTGTATTATTTAAAATAATTGTAACTTATTTTTCTATTACTAACCCTTTATTTATATGAAGTTTTTCCATTATGGTTTGAATTGTAATTTCATTGTAATAATAATAATAATAAAACATAGCTTAAAACTTGAAAGTTCTGAAATTTCAAATTTCTGAATTCAAAATCTACTAATTCTACATAATAGAAGTACTTTATTTTAAAATTCTTAAAAGGGAAACAGTATATTTATTTGTATAGTTTTCCCTTTTTTATCAGCAATACAGTGCCAGTTTAAGCTCATTTTGGGCCTGGGCACAGAAGATCTATGGGCCCCTCTGGCACTGTCGGATCCAAGGACGGGCTTTTGGATCCGATCAAGTCCAGCTTATCGGTTCGCTCTCACATTGGATAAACTTGCTCTACCAGTGGTTTTGTCTATAAATAAACCTAGATATTTATTCGCCTTAATAAGCTAAAACTTTCTTTTAAAAACGTAGAAATGTTAAGGACCAGCACAAATTAATAGAATATTTCATCTGCAGTTTTATGGAGCAGTAAAAACAGTGCCTATTAGGGACTAATATGAGATAAAGCAAATAAATAACTGATTTATTGAAAACATATTTCAAACAGCTGTGTAATCCTTACATTCTAGGCCAGCGATATTCAACCTGCGGCCCTCTGAGCCTTTTTAAGTGGCCCATTGCTGAGATTTATTTATTTAAGAACATTGTATTAAAAATTTGGTGCGAAATTCTTTGTCAAGAATTCAAATATATCAATTTTCCTTTTGGCTGTCGGTGTCACACGGGTACGAATTGATATTGTTTTTCTATTTGGAATGGTTACAATTATAGTGATAACAAACAACAGTGGATTAGCGACAGTTTTATGGGTGGAACTAAGTTTTGTGACTACCTTTCATATCTTGCAAGCGAAAAATATTCAAAGAAAATATGTTGTTTCCAGACGATTGGGGAGGCTGACTATTTTGTAGTGAAAAACAAACATGGATCAGTAATTGTTTGATTTGTCACGAAAGTGCTGTATTTAAAAAACACCAATAAACATGAATCATTCAATGTCTCTTTGGGTACTTAGCTACGCCACTGGTCACATCAAATACAGTTTCAAGAGAGATTTCCTCAATATATATATATGGCAGTGGCATAGCGAAGAATATTGTGACCCCCCTGCAAAGTCAGGTTTGGAGGCCCAAGCCGTATCTTTAAGGATTGTTAGACCATAACATACGCTTTGAGCCCTCTAGAAACCTGACCCCACCAGAATGTTGTTTGGTTTGTGTACGTTACGCCATTGATACATGGTATGTATATCATTATGTTCCTAATGGAATTCTCTTCATGTGGTAAAGAATCTTTGTTAACTCAACATCCAAACTGGGTCATGCTATTATAATAAATTGCAATAGCTTCATAAAAAATATATATTAGCTGTTTTTTTTTTTTAATTTTTATGTGTCAAAACTTAACTCATTTGTGACTCAAGAGTAGAATGTGAAAGATACATTTAATAACTCATTCTTGATCTTACAGTTCTTACAAGTTTTAAATTTTTGTAACAGTAACAAGCAATTTCACAATATATCCTTTATAAGTATAAAAAAATTATAAAATAGAAGGGCTGTAAATAAAGCCACAAGATGGGAAAGTAGATATGGTATAAAGAAATAAAGTTGTATAAATATTTCTAGGTAAATTTTTAATCATTTTTTTTTTTTATTGTTAGCAAGATCGAAATTATTCCGGAATTAGAATGCATATCATACTGAAAAAAAATGCTGTACAAAAAAATCTATTTAAAAGAAAAAAATGCATACACTATGGGTGGGGTCGGGAGTTTCAAACTCCTTCCATAGATCAACAGATTTTTAATTTTTAGCATAGGGATTATGTCTTGATGTGTGCTTTCGTTTAAATTTTTCAAAAATAATAATAAATAAATAAAACCTCTCTTGAAAGTAATCTGTGTACGTGACTGATGCATTAAGAATGTTACTTCTACAAAATATTTGCTTCTTTGTTTTTAACTGAGGAGTGTTATGTTAATTATCTAAAATATATAAACCACGTGTCACAAATCTCCATATGAATCATCTGATAACTTCCCAAGGACGTCTTAAGAAGATACAGTACGATTCAATTCACAAAAATCAGTCAAAAAATCAAATCTAATTATGGAACTACTTTGATAACGGGGGTAATTGCGCTAAGTGCTGCTTGTTGCTGGAATGAAATCCAATATGGCGGCCTAGCGGTAATTTAATGATACACAATAATTTAAAAGAATTGATTTAAAATACATTGAAATGTATTTCAAATAAAGGATATAGGAAGAGATTGATAATAACCTAGATCAATCAATAAATAATGAATAATGTTATGTAATAAAAAGTAATATTTACTAATAGTATTACAAGCAGCATATAATAATCTGAAAATATTATTTTATCGTAATTATATATAATATTCATATAGTACGATTTTATAACGGTTATTAGAAGTAATAATCATATAATTAAATAGTAATTATTAAAAAGAATCGTCGAATTGTAAAAAAATTAAAATATTGCATAAGAGAACTCGTAATACATAACTGTAAATAAACATAATAGCTATAAATACATAATAATAATTATAAATGAATACCAAAATTAATTATAAATAAATAACAAAATATGTAATAATATTTTTAAATAAATGCTAAAAAGAAACAATTATAAATAACGAATATTATATTATTATTACATATAGTAATAATTGCATTTTTTTTTCAATATGAATAAAATAATTACAAAATGTATGTTAAAATTAATTTAGAATATCAATTACAAAGTAGTGAAAGCTTGCAATATGAAACTTGCACTGCAAGTTCCTTAAGGGGGTCTGCCAAATGCACTGACATGGTTAAGGTACTTTTGCACAATGAAATCACATTATTCAGGCATAAAAGTTTTGTTGAGAACGTAAATTACTCATATAAATCCGCCTTGAAAGGTAGAAATGTCAGAAATAGTCTAGAAAATTTTAAAATTACGAAAAATACATATATCCTTACTTCCAGAATTTTCTGACGCCATATTTGGGAAGCTTTATTACAAAATCTGCAGATGGCGCCATATGCATGCAATCTACGTACAAAATTCTTAAAACGTTACTTTAGAACAAAATTACCACATTAACTGCTTAAATACACATTAATAATACTATATTTTATGAAAAAGAATATTTTGCTACACGAATAATGACTAATCACTTCAGAAACACTAATTCTGCTTTTTTTCCATGAAAAAGGGGGTGGGGGGTTAAAAATAGTGACCCTAGAACTACGTCAAGAAACCACTCCCCATGACATCCTTTGGAAAGGGCAACGGTCAAGTGACCTTGAGATCAGCTGACTGTTAGTCTTTGCTTAAATTTTAGAATGACCGGTAGAAAGGAAATCGTTTGAACAGGACAGCTATGGGGGGAGAGGGGGACTCTATTTTTAGCACTGATAGTGGGGGGACTCTGGGTAACAGTGGTCTTCAAACTTTTTCTACTCACAGAGCTTCAAGAACAGGGTGGCCAAATTTTCAGAATTTGATAAAAAATAATTACGAGTGCCGTTTTTAACATTTCCACCAAACAAATACAGAAAAGTAAAAAAAAAAAATTACTTATAGGCTTATTATGGAATTTTTACGCAAATAGCACATTTTTTTTAATGCAAGAAATTTAAAAATAAGATGAAGTGCAAATTTAGGTTTTATTGTTAACAAACTTTTTATACAGGTTCAATACAGTTAAGTTAGGTACGAAATAAAAACGAGTAATTTGAAACATTTAATTTTAAATAATTATTAAACAGTAAGTATTTACTTAATGTGGCTTTTGAATTACTCTTTTTTTACCAAGTCATCTATATTAGGATTAACTTTTGCAGATGCTAACAAAATTAGGTTATTATAGGTGCACACACATCAGCTAGCTGCATGAATAATATTTATATTATGTTCATAGCAGAAAACGTTTATTCACACAAACATATTTTGATCCAAATTTTGAGCCTTTGGTCTGAGACAACCCCACTTCAATAAAATTGTATAAAATTATTTATTATTATCCATTCAATTTTTTTTTTTTTAATTTATCAGTATGTCTTTGCGTGCCCCCTTTACAACTGCAACGTGCCACGGGTTGGCCACCACTGCCCTAGAACTAGAAGATCTTTTTGTGAAGCCCCTAAAACTAGAAAGTATTTTTGTCGTCGAAGTCTAAGCCCATTGAAATTAACTGTAATCGCATTACATATTCTGAGCTTAATTTATTCCTATACTTTGTTTTTGTAACCACTTATGCCAAGAAATATTTTTCACTTGTACACATTGTTCTGAATGGGATTAAAATGTTTAGTGGAATACTGAGTATTTTGTAGGAATTTGAGCTTTTCTTGCTTAAATTTAGAGTTTGGACATCAAATCTGTTGAAAGGTCGATAAGTCGTTACCTCTCCCTTATTGTAGGTGTTTTCCCAACAAATGTCAAAAAGTGCACATTCCACATTGGAAAACTATTTGAGTTTTCAAGACATTGACTAAATTTTTAAGGA